>JASANG010002788.1:0-46626 GCA_030248215.1 Enoplolaimus lenunculus
TTAAAACAACCACGTTTAAAAGCAGACACATCCGAAGGCCACAACAGCCATATCAATAACTTCCATATCTGACATATATATTTCTTGAACAATTACCGCAAAATGGTGATATCAACGCACTTAAATGTTTATAACCAGCAATAGCAACCCAATTACAACTAACTCTTGTTATGATTCTTGGACCGACAGCCGTGACTCAGCAATCTTTTTTCGCGTTCAACTGCCTTTTGAACTGTTCGAGCGGCAACACTTAATTGATTGTCTGACGTTTCCTCTGGTTGTTCCCTGATAGTTGGTAAGTCCTTTAAAACATATAGAACTTCAGACATTTTACCAGTCGTAGTGGGACTACATGTATTGAGCGAAGCTCGAACACACGTTAGCAGTTAAGCTAATACGTAAATTAGCTATTAGCTAACTACTCAATTATCTGTTTTGGAGGTTTGTACACAATTTATTCAGATTTCTCGCACCGAAAACCTTCAGTAAACCCTAATAATTATAAGAAATAATTTATAAAGTCCTAATTTTGTCTTGTCAATTAAGCTAATACGGAAATTAGCTAATAGCTAATTATTCATTATCGGTTTTGAAGTTTTGTAAACAATTTATTCACATTCCTCACACCTAACACCCTTTAGTACTTAAATTACATTGCTTGTAACTGTAATAATTAGTGAAATAATGTAGAAAGTCCTAATTTAGGCTTAACTAATTATGCAAATTAGCCTGTAGCTAATAAACGGCTTAAAATTTAAAAACCTTAATGCTAGGTTAACACCCCAGTATAATTGGATTTCAAACAAAAAAGTTTATCAAAATCGGTTCAGCCGTTAATGAGATTCTTTTCGAACGGCCAGACGGACATCTACCTTTCGACCCCAGAGTACAAAACATAAAACGCTTTGCGAAACTCCGAGTTTCGCTCAAAAAATCAATTTGAGATGGTAAGTCTGTATTTAACCACTAATTATATAGCAGAAACAGGCTGGTGTACGTAAAAACAATGTAGAAGATAATAATCAGTTGTGGTTTGCCTAAAATTTGACAAAAACAGTTTAGGTAACGGGCGTCTATATTAGAAACACAGCATACACGTGCCCAACATGTCTGCAAGCCACTTTATACAATGGTAAGCTGAATAATTAACATAAACCGGCTAACCCCAATATCTTTGTGCTGCAACGGTTCTAATGGTTTGATCGGTTCAGGCTTCACCATGTCAGTTCCATCACCGTCCGCAACATCTACCGCTTCTTCTTGGTCAGAGGTTGCCTTTACCAGCCTTGAAGCAAAACTATCAATATTGATAACTGAATAAATCACAATATTTTTCAAACAACTTATATTTACAAACAATGGAAAAACTACCACTGTCCAACACTGCGACATAATATGTTGCCCTGGTCCTTCTGACGAATGTTTAGGTAATGATGTTCTAAACTTGTCATTAACGATTGCGCTAGGTTTTTCAAGCCAAAAACTGCATGTCAAAGTGCAACCGGGCGTTAGCATGATATTACATCTAAATATACAAAACTTATGTTTAAATGTGACCTATGTTATCTTTACTTCAAAAGTACCAAAAGTTTGCATCAAACTTATGGTTGTTCATTTCTGACAATAGAACTCAAATTATTAGATTTTTAACTTTATTCTTCACAGCATATAAGGAAGAAAAGAAGTTTTTTTGCTGCAGCTTTCATATAGCAAATGCTCCAAAAATTCCAAAATTTTTACTAGCTTGGAATTTTTATACCTTGAATCAAAAGAAACAGTAAGCCAGGGACGGTGCCACTTTAATGAAATTAAAAATGGTTCAGTATTCCACGGGAGCATTTGTCATAAAAAATATATTAAATGATGCCTGCAGTGCATATTGTATGCTGAGAGTAAGCACAAGAGTATAAATGTATAAAAATGAACATAAATCAAACATGAATTTCATTGCTCCAGGATTCCCCTCAGATACTACCTATGTAAGCCAGCCCGAACCACAAAAAATGAGTAAACAGAAAGGCCAGTATAAGAAGAAATAAAATGCTATATAATACTGCTTTTCCCAACTTAACTGCCAAGTTCATATAGCTAATATGCAACTTAGTTAATACATAAGGGATCATTTATCTGTTTTGGAAGTTGATGAACAATTTAATCGGATGTCTTGCACCCAAAAAACTCCTTAGTACTGAATTCAAAGCACCTGTAACCCCAATAATCAGCTAAATCATTAGCTGTGCGTTTATGTGCTTACGAGACTCATAAACGATTATTATTCGGAGTTTTCCTTCGCTCAATTAGTCCAAACCCGAGCAACTTAAACAAAACTAAAAACTAAGGACAACCTTGAAACAAACCAATTGCGAAACTCAAATTTTTCTGAGTCCTATCCAGCTAAAAACTTGCTATTTCAGTTTTAACAAAATAACAATTCCGCTGAAAAGCAGAAGCAGGTGAATTTTGTCACGAACAATAAAAGAGCAAGTGAACCCACATAAAATAACGTGACCATTTTTCAACAAATCTAGTTACTTAGTACAGCGGTTTTTCCGGAAAAAAATATGAACGGAAAAAATGAACTTTTTCATTTTTTTCCGGAAAATAATGGAAATATTTGCTCTTTGTCTGAATGATCGGTTATCCCATCCTTAGCCAGCGTTTGCGCAAAAATGCTTGGATTTTGAAACGTTCTGCATATTTAGCTTCTGATGATATTCCCTGATAATTCCATTTCCAAATCTGAATTTTTGAAAAATTCGATTTTTAAGGCCACAAGATCAGCACTTGGAATCCAAAAAATTGGTTTCCGAGAAAAGTTTAACAAATTATATATCATTTGATGCAATTTGCACAGCTAAATAAAGTGATGTTTTGTTCTCAAATAACTAATTTGACGCGCAACCAGCGGTCATGGTTCGACGCCAAATTTTGTTATATGACAACTCATTAGCCACACGTGTGATTGGGAAACATTTAGCAATATTCGTCTTAGCTCCGCAACCTGCGTCAAATGGTATATAATTTGTCTATTTTTTGGACAAAACATTTTAGATCCAATGGGGAATTTGGGACCTTAGAAATTCGTATTTTTAAAAATTTAACTTTCGGCGTGGAGTAATCGGGGGAGGTCATCAGAACATGAGCAACTCATGAGTGTAGCGAGCTAACCAAGTCACACTTCTTGTTTGTTGTAAGTAAGTATATATCCCAAAACACTTGGGTTTTTTGACATAAAGCACCTCAATGGCTGAAACCTCGCGAGCAAAGCGAGGTTGAAGCTAGACGTATTCTTGTGCTAAATCATACAGTAAAGATAAGCTCTCAATTTTGAGCGCCCTAACTTTGTCCCACTGTCGACAAAACCTGGCGAACAAACCATAAGAGGTGTATACCTAGTTTTACATTAAATCTCGTGGCAAAGCTCAATTCAGAAATCCATTTATATATTCATATGCTGTAAAACTAGCATGATACATGCATTCCAAACTGACTAAAATGTACTGATCAACATGTAGGTATTCATACTATTATTGACTCTAATGGGTTTATAGAAAATATTGCATACCGCCTAAAGTAAGAAATGACCATGGAACACAATAGTACGTTTAACATGCAAAAGATAGTGGGGGCTAAAACTGAAACGTCCTAGTAGTAAACTGAATGCAATAAATGCAATAGTACAGCGTGCTGCTAACAAACTACGTATATAGTGCAAATGCTAACTTACTTTTGGTTTTTATCAGCTTTGCGTCGTTTATATCTACATAGCATTATAATTATGTCAGTTATATAATTAGGTAGGACAATGTTAATTTATTCGAAAAATTGCATACTTTTTGAATTTTATTCAAAATAAGTAGTGAATAAAATTTAACTCAACCTAAAATTGTAACGTATGTTCTCTTTCAGCATAAGCTAGTATCCATAGCAGCACATCATTCGCGACGCAATCTCACTATAACGCCGACCCACACATACATTACCAAATATAAGATGCCTATAATTACGAACAGTATGACAGCAAATTTCTGCATCACGATCGTTGTTAACCCATCCGCACTTCTCCATAATATAACATCCTTTGAACGCACTCTAAATATTGCTTGTAAGAATATATACCTGCGATATGGTTTTTTCATTTTTTCAGCAAGTCGATATCGCTGCAGCGCGTGGTGTAGGTGGTTAAAATCACTGTAACGACGCGAAACGGTCCAAATATAAGGTCCATGCGACAACTCAATGGTATATCTATAAGCAAAAACATAACGATCAAAAATTTTATGGTAATGGACAGTGTGCAACCGGAACTACAATTTACCGTATGCGGTATTTGAAAAAATGAAAGGAACCAGAAAGTAAAAAATACATGAAACTAAAAATTCATTTCGATTTTCTTTTTTGCAATATTATTGATAAAATCACCATACTTGGAGCTGCTGTATTTTAGATTTTCATAATCAACGGAAGCGAAATCTACCTCTGATGGTTATTTTCGTGGAGTTTCAAGGTTTATACGCTACACATGCTAATCAAATTTATTATAATTTTTATCGTCATTTTTCAGTAAAATATCTTTATTTGCAGCAATTGAAATTTAATACCGGGATTTTTTATTCCGGTAAAAATTTACCGCAACCGGAACCGGAAGGTGAAAAATTGCCAGAACCGGAATTCTGGTTGCGCCCTGGTAATGGGATCCGAAACAATTATACCTAACCAACAAGAATATTCGCACTAAAGCTGTCCCAAAATTTAACCATACAACGGAGCCTAACCATACACTGGTGTCATACGGTGTCGTGCACAATGCGAAAAACCAGATGCTTAAAAACATAAGTTTGATGCTGTCCGAACATAGAAACATGACATTTCGCAACTGGTTTTGTCAAGACCTGGTCAAATCCAGCTCTGCAAATCCTCATCATGACTTAAGTAAAATAAAATTCTTAACACTACCATAATGCTATTCAAAGCTGAATCTATTACGTCATAAATAGATGCTGAAATTTAATGTTGTGAGCATCGTTAAATCTGATATGTCACTAAATCAAGAGATATGATGTTTAGCGTGATATTACAAACGAATTCTATTGCAAATTCGCCGCAACGTTAAAGCGGTAAGTACGTACGTATATGTTCAAAATAAAACATGAATTTAAACAAAGTTTCTAAGTTAAATGGCATACAGTTATACTGTCGTTACATTATCACCAAGAAAAAGCGCGAATTAACTCTTGCACATACAAAATTCAAACACACAATAGTCTCAGCTGGATGTTACATTATAAGAATTATGTCTTGTTTAACTATAAAACACCCTAGAGCAAGACAGAACACGTCACACAAGTACACTTTCTGGCTTCTCCACAGCTTGAAAATTTCCGCCGGGGGGGGGCGTTTTCTGGGGGCCCCCCAGGAGTTTCCTGGAGGGCAGCTAATTTTGCTGGGGGGCAGTTTTCCTGGGGGGCCCCAGATGATCTGGGGGTCCTGGGGGGGCAGGCTTAAAATTTTGCAAGCCGAATTTTTGGACCATTTTTTATTCTAGATCGTGTTTCCAACTCAACTGAAGATTACTCATCGCTCAACATGACAAAAATTCCCCGCAAACGCTAATACAATAATTTTAACTAACATTACTGACAACTTTACCAGAAGTTGAAAGAAGCACAATTATATAAAATATAGATAATCTATAATTGAAACTGTGATTAACATATATTTTATATATTAGTCACAGCTTCAGTTTATCATAAGGCTCAGGCGGCTTGAACTTGTTGCTGCACCTGAGTTGAACTTGTTGCTGCAAGGTACTTTCGAATGCTGTATGCCCTGAAACGGTCTTTATATATTTGTGTTTTTTCAGTTCATTATTGAATTGTATTAGTTACTACGGGTATATGTAACGCTATTAAAAATTATGAGTACTCAGCGTAATATAAAATCACATTTTGACGAATGTCCGCCTCAAAAAAGTCCAGGTCTTTATGTTTTAACATTGAAAATTTTTGGCTTAGAAAAGTCCTGGGGCCCCCCCAGCAAAAAATTTGCTGGGGGCATTTTGCTGGGGGGCGGCTGAAAATTCGCCGGGGGGCCTTTCCGGGAGGCGGCAAAATTTTCGCCGGGGGGAAAATGAAAATTTCGAAAAGTGCTGGGGCCCCCCCGCTGTGGAGAAGCCAGACTTACATAAATGGGTTTAGTATATGATGGGTCCGCTGGTGTTCAATGTCAGCAGCAATAATTTTCGCTTTAACAGGGTCACTGGGAATGAAATATGTTGGATCTTTAACATCGCAATCTTCGTAGACGCTAACATACGGGATTTTATCTGAAAATAAGTGCATAAGTTGTATAAGATTAAATGCTGGAAGAGCAGGCATAAGGGGTGACTCGGCTCACACTAGCGGCATTACGATTCCGAGGTAAGCGCTCTACCACTAAGCTACGTAGCCCAACCACTCGTTCAACTGCTTTTCGAGTCGACTATGCGTCGACACGCATGATGCCGGCAAGCCGGCAAGTATTACTATATAATGTGCATTGAATATTGCATATATACCGGGACAAGCATGTCTCACATGCTAACATGCCTCAATTTTCAACAATATGGTACATTGACCGTCCATCATATTTGCGACTGGTCCCGTGTTCGCTTCACGGCGTGGCTACTATGCGAGTCTCGGATGAAACCAGGACTTTAAACCCTTTAATTAATCAGCTGGAAAAGCAGGCATACAGAGTGGCTAGAACTCTCCGCCTACTTATCGTTAAGCGAACGCTCTGCCACTGCGCCATGTTGCCCGCCTCTCCAACTACTTTTATAATCGACCATATTTGTCGAAACGTATGCTACCGGCTAGAATCAAATGCATTACGTATTACATGTATATGCACAAGAAGCATGTCTCACATGCATAATATTAAAAACGAACAGCTAAAAACACAACTATCGAGATACGCGAAAATATAACAATGTCATAATTCCAAAAACTCACTGCAACTTGGGTCACACACAAGACATTAAAAACCTAACCAGCTTTTACACGCTCGATGTCAACGCAATCACATTCTTCATATTCTGATGCACTCGATTCAGTATCATCGCCACTGTCATCGATCCCAATTCGCTCTAACATTCCATCCCATCGACTTGATTTGGTTTGCTTCGTAGTCATTCTTGGTTTTAAGCACCTATGCTATAGAATACTCCAATATTAATCTGTCTTCATCTGAAGTTACAATACCCAAAACTAATAGATATATACAACTAAATTAAACACAACTTTACAATAGCTACATATATTTATCCTCTCAAGCTCAAACCAGCGATGGGAGTCCCAATCTCGGCGTCGAGCTCGACAAGTTTCGGTATTTGGCAAGTCTCGGTAAAAACACAAAAAACTACGAAAAAGATTTAGAAAGTTTATTTTCAAAATTTTAATTTTTTATACACATTGCATAGTAGCTACGCAGTACACAGCGTAGTACACTAGTAAACAACGCATATAAAAGCTAACACACAGGGTGCCCGCGGCTTCGCAGGGTCAATTTTTCAGGTTTTTCAACCAAATTTTTCAGTTTTTTCAGGTTTTCTTACAAAATTTTTTTGAGGTTCTTGTAGGCGTCCCAACATCAAAACTGGACCCCCTTTTTAAAATCCTGACTAAGCATCAAGGGCGTGGCGGTACGCTCGTCGAGCATGGCGGACTGAATTCATTATCTTAGGAGTAATGTCAACATTTAACGGACCACCGGCATTGCGAATCACGTCGTAAACAAGCCGCTGGGTAATTAAAAAATCTTCGGTCAGATTTTCAACGAGCATGTCATTGTTGATGGAAAACCCACTTTCCCCGGCGGCGTTTCCGTGAGACATAATAAACACTAGTTTTATGACAGACCACAACTCGTCATGTTCTTCCAACTTGGAAAAAATACCCCAATAAGAGTCATCCAATCGATCGTTGGCATTTAAAAAAATCAGGTTTTACTTCGATATTTTTCACGTTTTTCATTTTTATAACTAAGGGCTTGGGAAAATCATGTTTTTCAGGTGTTTTAGTAAAAATCAGGTTTTTTCAGGTCGCGGGCACCCTGAACACTAGTAGTTGAAGCAGTGGACCCGATACCTCAGTTGATAAGAGCGCTGGCCCGGTTAAACACATGTCACTGGTTTCAATCCAGCCGTGGTCAACTGTTGCAGCTACTTCACACTAACCGAACACTTACATACATTGCCCTTAAGTCGGCGCAAACTTACAGACCGAGTCTTTTCTTGGCCGGTTTCGGTAGCCAGGTCTCGGTCTCGCTTTTTAATCGAGATGGCCCATCCCTGGCTTATTCAGTTTCTTGACGTATTCGTATACCTATCTTTTAGTACTGCCGAGTGAGCCCCCAGTGTCCACTCTTTATCACACTGGGGCCCTCGGCGTCCAATTAACTCTAGCTATGTCGTTTCCTAGACGCACAATGTAGCCGTCTCGCTTTACGTCTCTAAGTTGTAATCTGCAGCGCAGTTAATTTGCTAATACAATTAGGTCTTACTATGTTCTACCAAAATCGTTAAACGTACTTTATTTGTGGCCAATTTCAACTATGTGAATTGCGTGCATTATTATGTTTTATATTGTGCTTTCATGATCTCAAACCCCACTTTCCTACCAATCTTCATACCCTGTTTGGCCAATGTTACTTTAAAGTCCGTCCCATTTTCCTGGGACAGAAATGAACCAGGAGTACATTCAAAAAATATATTTGGGACAGCGGGACTGATGAGACAGTGGAACAGATAGGACAGCTCGGACAGATGGGACAAATGGGACAGATGGGACACTTGGGACAGTTAGGACAGTTGGGACAGATGGGACAGTTGGAACAAACGGGACAGGTGGGAAAGATGGGACAGTTGGAACAGATGCGACAGATGGGACAGTTGGAACAGATGGGACACTTGGGACAGATGGGACAGTTGGGACAGTTGTGACAGATGGGACAGCGGGACAAATGGAACAGTTGGGACAGATGGAACAGTTGGGACAGATGAGACAGATTGGACAGCGGGACAAATGGGACAGTTGGGACCGATGGGACAGTTGGGACAGATGGGACAGTTGGGACATATGGGACAGTTGGGACAGATGGGACATATGGGACAATTGGGACAGATGGAACAGATAGGACAGTTGGGACATTTGGGACACTTGGGACAGTTGGGACAGTTGTGACAGATGGGACAGCGGGACAAATGGGACAGTTGGGACAGATGGAACAGTTGGGACAGATGAGACAGATTGGACAGCGGGACAAATGGGACAGTTGGGACAGATGGAACAGTTGGGACTGATGAGACAGATTGGACAGCGGGACAAATGGGACAGATGGGACAGTTGGGACAGATGGGACAGTTGGGACAGATGGGACAGTTGGGACAGATGGGACAGTTGGGACAGATGGGACAGTTGGGACAGATGGGACAGTTGGGACAGATCGGATATATGGGACAGTTGGGACACTTGGGACAGTTGGGACAGATGGGACAGAAGGAACAGTTGGGACAGATGGGACAGTTGGGACACTTGGGACAGATGGGACAGTTGGGACAGATATATACCTATCCTACGTAAATATATCTGCCTGCGCATATGTAAACAGGAACGCATATATGTGCACTCCGGGTATATTTGTGTCCCGGGAAATTAGGACGGCCTTTATAGTAACATGGGCCCAGTGGCGGATCCAGGATCTCAAAATGGGGAGGGGGGCAAAATTTCACCGGTAATAAAATTACTTTTGACCCACACACAAACCACGAACAATTGTCACAAAATTGCTATATACACTCAAAATAATATTTCTGATATTTAAGAAAAAATTTCATACATTGAAGAAATATAATTAGCAAGGTGCACTTGAAAAGTATTTCTGTTATAACAGAAAAGTTTTCAAAAAAGTTGTGAAATAAAGTCTGAAAATAAACGTTTTCCAGTTATTTTAGAAAAAATTGTCTTAAATATCAGAAAAACTTTTCAGATTTGCCACAGAAAACACTTTTCTGAATATATTCAGAAATACTTTTTTGTGTGTAATTTTGGTCGAGATGCTGTTGGGGGGCCCCACGGCCGGGGTGGCCCCCCATGGATCCGCCAGTGCATGGGCCCACTCTTTTTACATTGCGTTTTATTCCAATTCTGCCAATTCACTCAATTTTTCCCAATTTGTTGTTTGTGCCAATTATAAAATATATTTTCTGTGATCTTGTATGTCTATTTCTAAGTTTTCAAGCGTCCCTTTCCCACCTCCTAAAAAATTCAGGGTGCTTATTTTATTCCGCACCGTATTTTCTGCCATTACCAGACGAGAACAGTATTTTACTGCATTGACGGAGCGATCATAATAAAGTATTTAATTCGAAAACAGCATCAGAGGCTAGGAACAGCGAATTCGGGACATGTACAATATGTGTGACATTTTATTACTTGTTGTAATTGTTGATTTATGGACCGTTAACGAGCCTGAGTACTAGTAGCGTGAGCTGTGCTTGATAAATCCTGGCCAAATTTAGCGCAGTTTATCCGTTTGCATTAAACATCTCGTGTACTTTATGTATACTTTCCGGCCGCATAGACCTTCACTCGAATCTCGCTAAAGTCACAAAAAAGCAAAACGCTACTAACGGGCCACAGTTCATATCATTTGCTTTGCATATGTATTGCTCGCCAGTATTAAAAATATCAAAGCAGTGTGTCTAAGGTTGGCCAATGTTACCCTAAAGGCCGTCCCATTTTTTCCGGGACAGCAAAGTACCAGGAGTACACACAACAAATATAATTGGGACAGCGGGACAGTTGGACAGCCAGACAGTTGGACAGCGGGATAGTTGGACAGCGGGACAGTTGGACAAATTGGCAGCAGAACTGTCGGAACAGATGGACAGCTGGGCCCAGAACAGGGAAATCATCCTCCACATAGAAAATTTTTTTAATTGGATTCTCAGGGGGCTGCTGCCCCCTGACCCCCCGCAAGTTCAGGGGTTCTTAAACAAGATGGAAGACTATCGCCCCCCAAACCCATCACACTAAGCAATTCATTATTGGAATCTTTATCCTGCTCTGCTTCAGCGATTCTTTTACTGAGGACAGCGGGTGCTGCAATACCCCTCCCCGAGGAATGTAAATACTGTCCCTGTTGCACAACATTCTCAGTATACATATGGGGGTCAGAGGTGCTGCAGCCCCCCCCCCCGAGAAAATGAAACACGGCCCCTACTACACCACATTCTCAGTACCAAATATTTGGTTGTGCATAAACCGGAGTGCATATAGGTCCATGTATAGAACAAAGCCGGACCAGTAGTATAAGCATATTCATAAGCCTAAGACTATGGATGAGCTTATTCCTAAGCCTAAGCAAAAAATAGTCTAAAGCTTAAACTGACTCTATTTATAGCCCGTCCGAAAAACGATCCGGCCCTGTTCTATACATGGGCCATTGCACTCCTGGTATATTGCTGTCATAGCAAAATAGGACAGCCTTTACCGTAACATGGGCCCAAAGCTTTGTACGGGCTGTTGGAACTTTAAAATCCGTTGTCTGATAACAAATCATTCATAACTTGATTTGCGTACTCACTCACTAAGAAATATACTTAGAATTAAGTAAAATTGTTGCGGAATTAAGGGCCGGTGTCATGAAAAAATTTGCCCTACCGGACAAATTTTCATATGAAAATTTGCCCCCCCCGGACAAATTTTCATATAAAAATTTGCCCGCCCGGACACTTTTTTATTGAAACAGTCTATGAAAAGTGTCCCCCTTCATGAAAATTTGCCCCCCATAAACATTTGCCCCACCCCGGACAAATTTTCATATAAAAATTTGCCCCCTCCATTATGAAACTTTGTGCCACCCACACGTGTGATTTTGCTCACATGTCAATTTAGCCCGTAAATTAGTGATGGGCATCGGATATTTTTTCATATCCGGATATCCGTATATATCCGGATATATATATACGGATATCCGTATATATCCGGATATCCGAAATGAAATTTTCCCTTTCGGATATCCGAAACTCGATTTTGCATTTTTTTGAGTTTCCGAACCTCAATTTTTGTTTCTTGACATAAGCACTTGTGTTCTTGTTGTTCTAAAGGATGTGCCCTGACCCACAAGCTGATTGTTATGAGATTAAGCTATACAATTCTAAAAATTGTTATTTATAAGCAAGTGCTTCAATAGTTCTGGGTATTCGGTTTTGAAGTTTGCTAAAAACTATTGAATACTTGCGTTGACAACCTGAAATTGAATTGCTTTGGCTTGTCCTCCGCCTGATTTAAACAGCTGTTGGAGAGATTCCATAAGATCCGCTCTAGTGTCAGTCTTAATGTATCGGAGCATAATGCCAATTTCAATCTTCATAACATTCCCTGATGATTTCAATTGAATTTTAACTTTTTAAAACTTGAATATATATACTTTAACTTTTTGTTCTGTGGAAACAAACATGTATTCTCAACAGTTCAGAAATGCACATTTTTCATTACTGTGTTAAAGTGACGCGCCGAGTTGAATTCCGTCATTTTTGCGTTAGATGACTTGTTTAGCGCACCTAACTACCAATTGTTTGCCACGTAGAAGTTGATGTACTTTACGGTACAGAGCCGTACGTACGGACGGCGCCGGACGTCATCGGAAGCATAGTGCCATCCAGCAAATATTCTTCTCAAACTCAAAAGACGAAGCGTTCGAACACTAAACTGTGTTTCATACGCAAGGTGCACTGCAGGACAGAACTCGTGACAGTATTCATTCAACAAGATGTAAGACAAGAAATGTCCAATATGATAATGAATTATAACAACTTTTCTGGCAGTAGCTCTTAATTTTACAAATAATATACACCGAAAAAATAAAACGTATTCACAAAAATCGTGAAGTTCAGTTTTCTGACTGAGGTCTGAATGAATACAGAATTCCTTCGTCAAATACAGCTACTTTTAGCGGTGAAACAATGCAAAGTATTCCAAAACATTTTTTACACCATAAGTTAAGAAATCAAGATTTTAAATCATCATGGAACAATTATGCCAGAATGTGGTTTAATATTCTAACTTAGGTTTGGAAACAGAATTTCTTTCAACTCCGGCTACTTTGGTGGTGAAATCATGCAAATTATTCCAAAAAATTTTTGGACAATAGCATTTCGGATATCCGGATACACGTTTCCTTTCGGATACGTATCCGAATATTTTTCATATCCGCATATCCGGTGCCCATCTATACCGTAATTGTGTTTTTAAGGAAGAGAAAACTGAGGATCTGAAATCGCTGTATCTTGTAAATACGTCTGGAGATCACTACAATGTTGTAATGGTTATGGTGGACTAAACAACAACGACGTTTCAAGGGTGGGTGGAGCGGTGGGATGCACGATGACTGGGGTCCACGTCCCGCATCCTGGAAACATACCTAATAGTATGGCTAACACTCATCGTAAAGTGTCACTGTGGGTGCTCCAAAGTATCACAGTGGAGGGGTGCAAATTTTCATGAAGGGGGTACCTTTTTCATAGACAATTTCTATGAAAAAGTGTTCGGGCGGGCAAATTTTCATATGAAAATTTGTCGGGGGGGGGGCAAATTTTCATATTAAAATTTGTCCGGTGGAGGCAAGTATTTATGGGGGGCAAATTTTTTCATGACACCGGTTTTACTTACTACGGTGCTTGGCAAAGTTTTACTTAATTTTAAGCAAACACAAAACTTTTAGTTTTGCATTTACTTAATTAATCAGAAAATGACAGCAGTAGTTTTATTTATTTACATTATTTAAGCAGATTTACTCAATATTTAGTGCACTTATACTTAAAAAAGTTAGTAAAATATAACCATAGTATTTTACGTAGAGTGTTTTTACAGAGCAGGCTGCTATATGTTTACACAAAAATTTAAATTATAAAAGCAGCTATTTTTATAAAATTAAAGCCAGCTACATTTAGGAATAGGCTCATCCATACGCTTAGGCTTAGGAATATGCTTTGCTCCGGCCCTGTTCTATACATGGGCCATTCAGGATTTCTTCAAGTATTCCGTGTACATTTTTTCATTGATTTGGTCTGCCCCTTTTCGACCAATTAGTCGTTTTTCAACTTTGCCAAACAAACAACCTATTAATGGTTATGATATTCATGGTCAGTGAGTATGCCAGGGCGTTCAATACGCATACACCTATACAGTTAAGTTAGAACTAGAAATCTCAATAAATATAACTCAAAATACAGATTTATTTATGAAAAAGGAACATGCAAATAACTGAACTTCCGACATCTGTGACGAAAACGGATACCGACTCTCACCGGAAATAGATATCCGGTAAGACCCTGGCCAGAATACAACACAAGTAAACAATAAAATAGTATTGGATTAGTAAATACGCTAAAGCTCGGGCACAGGTTTTGCCAAGCGTCGGTTTAACCTTATTAGGTTAGCAAAATAGACAGTAATAGAGTGAATGTGGAATTTGAACTAAAAGAAATGCTTAATAAAGAGATGCTGCTAGTCGCTTGTAATTCCAATCTAGCAATGCCTTTGATTAAAATTTTTTTAACTAGTTTCCAAATTTTAGAAATTAAAACTAGTGGCATCTGAATGCTCTGGCTAAACCCGCAATATACAAGCGCTGAATTTTAAGAAAGTGGTTTGAAATTACAGACATCCATGTAAAAATTCAATTACGCTTAAAGAACAGATAGGGTGACACATTACATCATTATGCGAAGATTTAACCCTAACGACCATAATTATTATAATTTTATGATTGGTTCATTCCAATTAATTTTTTCAAACACAAACACAAGAGAGATAACAGTTACCCTGATCGCACACACTGAAATACACCAAGAGTTATGTTAATAGCATTCCAACTTGGTGCTACGCGCAAAAATGATCGACAGTCCACGGTCCGCCCCTGATTTTTAAATGGACCATTTCTTGAATACAATAAATTCATTTATTAAATTTTAACACACAAACTCCTGGGTTTAACCGATGTTTTCCAAAAATTGAATAAAATTTCAAGTCTTATTATTTTATGTGTATTGACTACACCCAAAAGGCCGCCCAGCAAAACCACTGAAACTAAAAGGCTTTAATGTCCATCATGAAAGTCACATCTTGAAAATTACCTGCTGGCATAATATGCAAATTTAATTTCATTCGGCACAGAAATGAACCTGGATGACATTTCATCAACTCACTGCATTGTATTTGATTCAATTTAAATATCGACTAAACTGGCCAAAACTCACGTTAGGCTTAGGTTTACGATAAAAAATAACTGCAAGAAGTAAAGTGAAACTTAGAAATTGAGCGCATACATATTTACTCCTTGGTTCAACGTTGTTATACATAAATATACCCAGCAATAGACATTCATAAACATCTTAGACGTCTAAAAATGCTAAAATGTTTACCAGTGAATTTTATTTATCATTAAAATTATTTAATCTGAAACCTCAATCCATACGAACCAACAATTTCAAACTACAGACGTAAGTATGTACTATTCTTCTTGACTGCCAATTGCTCGTTGTACCGAAAGCGATGGCGGTGTGAGTCTGGCGTTTTTCAACGTGCGGCTATTATTTGACATTACTGCAGATAGCAATTTCGTCGGCATTTGACATGTTCCCCTGCAAAAAATTATATCTAGCAAAAACACATAGAATTTTCAAAAAATTTTTATGGTCCATATACAGATGATTGCCGCAACACTAGTAGAAACAACATCCTAAAACTAATCCTTAGCCTTACAGCAATGATAACCCTATAGCTATACCTAGGCCTAAGATTAAGCAACAAACAGTATAAAGCTTAAGCAGTCTATATTGCAGTCCCCAAAAAGGTCAGATACTCAGCTATATACGAACGAAACTTACAAACATTACCCTCAATAGGACATAAGTCATGCAAACATACGTAAACGCCTCCAATAAAGATAACATGTTCAAAGAAACAGTTAAAAACTACAAATCTACAAATCCCTTAGTGTTAACTGAAAACAAAATTCATTGTATACTACTTTGGCTTTAACCGTTTGGATCACATGACCTTTTGGAATAAAACCAGTCGTGTGGGACTACATATATTGAGCGAAGCTCAAATACAATTAAGCAATTAATCTGATATGCAAATTAATTATTAACTACCTATTCACTTATCGATTTTGGAGGTTTGTAAACAATTTCAGATTTCTCGCTCCCAAAGACCCTTCACTAACCCTAATAAGTGAAATTATTTACGAAGTCATTATTTAGGCTTATCAGTTGAGCAAATATGCAAATTAGTTATTAGCTAACTATTCGATTATCGGTTTTGATAGCATTTAGACAATTGATTCAGATTTCTCGCACACAAAAACCCTTTTTTGCTGAAATTAGATTGCTTGTAAACCTAATAATTAATGAAATATTGTAAAAACGCCGACTTTAGGCTTATCAATTATGTTTATATGCAAAATAGCTATCAGCTAATTATTCAATGATCGATTTTGAAGCTTTGTGGACAATTTACTCAGATTCCTCGCACACAAAAACCCTTTATTGCTGAAATTAGATAGCTTGTAACCATAATAATTAGTGAAGTATTGTATAAACGCCGAATTTAGGTTTATCAATTATGCTAATATGCAAACTAGCTATTAGCTAACTATTCAATTATCGATTATGGAGGTTTGTAAACAATTTATTCAGATTTCTCGTACCAAAAACCCTTTAGTACTGAAATTAGATTGCTTGTAACCCTAATAATTAGTGAAATACAGTAAAAAGTCCTAATTGAGGCTTAACCAATTATGCAAATTAGCCTGTAGCTAATAAACGGCTTATAATTTGAAAACTCCCAATCCGAGGTTGACACTCCAGGATAATAAGCTTTCAAATCAAAAAAGTATATCAAAATCGGTTCAACGGTTCTTGAGATTCGTTTCGGACGGACATCCACCTTTCGACCACCAAGTACAAAACATAAAACGCTTAGCGAAACTCCGAGGTTCGGACAGAGTTTCGCTTCGCTCAATTACGTATTAGGCCGCACATGTTACCATACAAAACCCACAATTACTATTCACAGTTGATTAACCTTCTTGCAACGTACGTAGTGGACTTCCTGCAGTCAGGTGTTGTTATTAATTTGCATCTTGAGTCATATTTTATCAAAAAAATTAAATACTTTAATTTAATTTTATTACTTTTTAGCGACAACAACAACATTTCGAAGTGGCTCTTGATCGTACGACTGTGTTTCAAGTGAAAAATATCCGGCGTATTCATGAATAATTCGTCGCCGCTCTTGTTTCATCGGTGGAAACACATGATTTCGTTTACCAGTTGTCTAAAAATCGAGAAAAAATATGCTTGGGCATTGGCAATTTTTGGCATTCATCAGACGTACTTACTGCTAACGTAAAACAGTAAATCAGCCAATAAGAACTATTCAAACAAACGTCTATCGTTCGAAGAGTCAAAGATGTTGTTTGAAAATGTAGCACACTTCGAACATTAAATTACCCTGGTTCTATGTGCATCTTCGAAACTGTCGCAATTGTGTTTCTCATGGTTCAGCACATACTTCAAATTCGCGATAGTTGTCACATACATAATTTTTAAAATACGGCTTCAAATGTTAATAGCACTACTCTTACTAGCCATCAATCTGCAACTAACACGCCATATCGACTTGCCGTGTAAATTTTTTTCGAGAGACAAACCTTCACTATGTTATATATAAGCGGTCATCGGTAAAATATTTTTGCGCTAAAGATCCCTGCACATACCATCAGCGCATTTTCTATAATCGACGAGAATATTCGTTCGAGCTGTGCAATGAACGCAGGTGATTTAGTGTACTCTTTTCTTAGAAATTCTGTATACGACGGTGCTATATCTGCTTGCGGCACTGACAACTTAGCGCTTTTGATTTCAAGTGCATCCGCCCACATTTTGTTTCGCTGCAACCGACTGCATTCTGAGTTGCAAGGAAGACTATAAAACAAAAATATGCACAAAACCAAAACCAGATTGCAGTGTTAAATCATATAACAACCAACTTTCTCAATTAGCACACCGTTAGTTTGACGCCACAGTGTTGGCGCCCAGACTTACCTATTTAGTTAGTAGTAATAAACCTTCCAGCAAATCAGCCATTATGACTTTATGGAGTTTCGCAAATGTCTGTTATGCAAAACCAGTTCGATGTGTCCAATTTAACAACGAACAGCCCCCACACAACACAGAATTAGCCTCTTTGCCATATGGTTCAAGTTAAATGTAACCTGTGATTTCAAGAGTTCAAAAGTTTTTCGGCAAAACATTCATAATGCTTCTCGGGGTTCGGTAGTAGTTTAGGTTTCCAGTTTCTTAAGCAAGTAACGGTTCAGGATGACAAGTTCAAAACCATACAGCACAAATATTTGCATTTTTCGTGTTTAAAACATTTTTAGCATCGTGCAAAAGTATGGGTCAGCCTTATTTATAACGTCAACGCTATGTCAAAAATTCTCCACTCGATTCAATTTGCCCGGGATCAAAAAACACTATAGCTTTGAGTTAGAGTTGTACTGAGGGAGTTTAGAGAGTGGGATTTGTTCCGAGCCTTTTCGAAGGATATGGGGACAGTAGATAAGAGACAAATAAAGTAAAAAATAACGGTTGGCGGCGATTTATTACTTTAATTATATGAAGCGACAATTTATTCAGAGCAGATAAAAATATTCAAAATCTTTATTAAAAATCTTATTTTTGTTTTCGGTATCGGTTAAAAATTGACCGATACCGACACCAAAAGTCTCGGTTTTTCCTAAAAGGTTTTAGGAACTTCTTCAGCGCAAAAATCCCTTTGAAATTATTTAAAGTACTCTCTTCCATAATCCGGGCTGCGCCTCTGTGCAAAGTTCCTTCAATTTAATACAAATTGCCATGCTACGCAAACAGAGTAATACTGAGAAAAATACTGAGAAAAACCGAATGTAATTGGAAGTGATTTTCAATGAATACTTACCACTTGTTTCGGTCTATTTCGGCGAATGTCGACTGAAACGGGACTGCATTTACGTTTGAACCGACACCAGTTTCAATTTGAGCTTCAACTACTTGCGCTTTTCGCTGATTATCAACCAATTTGTCAACTTCAAAACATTTTATTGTCTTTTTTGAAAAACCACACTTACATGATATGCAAGCCTAAATGAGTAATAGTATTCTTTAACAAAAACATGGCTGTAAAGTGTCGTATTAACGCGCTCTTGAAAGTAAAGAATTGACAAGGTAGAGTTAGCACGTGTCAAATTTAAAATTTGTTACGTATTCGGGTCCCAAGTTATCCGCAACGTAACGCGTGTTTGATCGTGCTTCGTGACACGCGTTAAGGTAGTGCTAGCACTTTTCATGGTAACATTTCACGTACACAATCCAACTTGGAAGAAACTTATTTCTTCAGAATTGATAGCTAAATTCTTCCTGACATCAGCCAAACACTATGCGTGTAGAAAACTTCGAAACAGAACGAAAATAAACTTACATCGGCACGACAAGCCGTCTTCGGACAATCTGCATTTGCGTGACACTTCGCTGCACATGAATGTCCACAAACCTTTCTCGGCACTGTGCACAATTGCTTACAGATCCGATCTACACCATCGCTATAATCATCATCGACAATATGTTCATGACAATTTTCTTTACACCGATGTCCGCATGGCAACGGATAGTCGCAACTACGCCCGCAAGAGATTGATCCAAAATAACAAGGGATGTTGTTGCGTACCTGGAGCCATAATTTAAAACATTAATCTTTAGGACCGAAAACACAAAATGTTATCCCCTAAACACCAGCACCCGGTATATACATATAATATATAGCCAGGACTAGAAGTGCATACTTTTGATAAAAATATTTCAAATAACCAGGTATAGCGGTATACGATAAGTATTGTGGCATATTTTTAACATTAAGTCACCGCATATGACATCTATTATTGAAAAAATTAAAAAAAAATGGCTGATGGAAAAGCAAGCAGTTGCTACAAGACGAGGATCCACATAACCTTGTATACCTAAAATAGTAAATCGAAAGCAAAGTTAGAATCGCTATCATCGCAAAGACAATTTCGCCTAAACGTTTTCTATTTCTAGGCCGAAACGACTACTTTTCGTTACAGCCGAACGAAAAAACTAAAACATGAAAGTAGCCAATCGAAAATTACACTATGCATTAAACATCTTTACAAGCACACGTACTATGTTACAAATTTCACGTCATATCTGAAACGTGACAGTCGTCAATTTTCGTAACTGCCGACAATATGTGCAAATTTGTCACATAGAGATGACAATTCTTAAGGAAATCTGGGTATCATTTTTTCACCCGTGTACTACCAAGGAAGCAACAAACCTCATGCTTTCCAAAACACAGTTTCTTAGTTAAAACAGTACACGGTGGACATTCTGGCTCTGAATGACACGTGTGTTGAGGACGGTGTCCACATGTGTGAGCTCTAGAACACGGCTCGTTACATGGCGGTGGCTTTGCTCCGCACGGTACGGGTGGTTCATACACTGATTTGCCACATTCACAGTACAGCTCTTCAAAACCTAAAGTATAACAACTATAAAAAACAATGCCCAGTTAATTACAGCAAAAACTACATTCGCAAAACATTTCTACATACTGTTGTCAAAATAAGGCATTTTGGCTACAAATATCGCAGAATATTATCATTGTTTTCAAAATTACCAGTGAATATAGTTGCAACATTTAAAAATAAATATCCGGACCTGCATGTTTCTGGAAGAAAATCGCGTATACGGACCCGGATTTTTCTGAAAAAAAACGGACCTGGACATGGAATTTTTAAGAAGCAAACACGGCTCCGTCCGCGGATTTATTTTCCAGGCAAACCCGGGTCCAGAATTTTTATAACTTAAAAACTGAACATGATCCTAATTTTTTAAAGAAAGGAAAGAAATTCTGTCTCCATCTATATTCTAGCAGCTCAGTGTGTAAAAAATTAACACAAAAGTCAGATGTCAAATTAATAACTTAAAATGAGATATGTCATGTCTCTGCATCCCGACCATTTCTAATTAAACATTCGTAATCGTAACCCAAGTATATCTAGTAAGTTATTTATTACCCAAAGGTGAAACCTGTTCACCATCATTTTCCTTCCGCAGTTCGCTTTTACATACGACATATTATTACGATTGTTGTCTCAAGAGACATGTTGGGAGTGTTTTGTTTCTAATGTGTTTCACACAGTTAGAGTTGGTTGTGCAACTATTTAATAAATTGGTTAACCTATTTAATTTAGGTATGATGCAGTTACTATTCAGAATATAGGCGTTGGATGTTAAAATTATTAAGCTAATTTTATTCCGGAATTTGTCAGCGAAAATACCGGAAAAACCGGAATACACGGATAAGCATGCAACTTTACCACTTAACATTATTCTGCTGACACGCAGTGTTACTACGAACTGAATTAAAATATTTTTGAAAAAATCTTTAAGCATAACTGTTTGACACCGCAAGCTGACTTATCTCTAAAAGAAATCCGTTCAAAGCCATTATGTTAAGTTTAAAATTGTAAAATCAGTGCAAATACTAAATATCCAAATACTTTTTGAAACAATCCAAAGCGATTATTACTCACTCGCTTCAAGGCACACAGGACATCGACCTGAATGACACAACCGATCACACGTGTGAACGCCACATGCGAGTAATTTTCCGCATATTTGCGTACATATGTGCGTATCATCAATACAACAATACTCTTGACACTTGTGACGTGAGCACGATTTTTTGCGATTGCATTTTCGTTCACATCGTATAGCGTCAGCTGAAAAAAGAGTCCATATATTTTCCTCGTTCCCTGTTCCTATTATTAAGATTATGCTGCCATAATATAAATTTAATATGTATTTCATGCTAATTATCATCTGCTTATAACTAATTTGTTTCTAGCATTTAATGTCCAAACGTTCATTAGCGTGACCAACCGACATTTCATCCTATTCAAGAAAAATTGCATCTAGATGATAATACAGGTTCTTCTTTGAATCTGAGCAACATAAGCATGTGCAAGTTCAGTATTGTATGCATTCACAACATACTGTAGCAAAAATGGTTAAACAACACAATAACTACGACAATGGACTATTAAAAAATTTAGAAGAATCTATTAAACTAAGTTCTCTGTAATTGATGCGAACCTTCAAGTAGCACAACTTCCGTGCATGGTACGTCCTTCGAAGTACTACCGCATCGACACAGCGATTTGGTCGTAAGTTCACATGGACGGCACGCTCCTTCATGGCACAACTCACGACATCTGTGCTTCTGCCCTGCAATATTAAAGAAAAAGCTATTCGTAAGGCTAGTATTCTCGACCTACTGAACGGACCTATAACTACGTTGAGTTGTTTCAAATAACACAACAATCGTTGTGCGGCAAATTTTTGAAAGACGTTGCAACAAAACGTAACGTACCTACGTAAAAATGGGATAAAACCTAGCACATTCGCTTTCTGTTAAAAACCTACTGGAACAGCAAAAACAGGTGCTCAGCATTGAAACGGTTTTGCATAATAATGTTTACAAACCTGAATTACCATTTCCACAGTCCATCCGCTTTCCACACACAGCTCCACACGTTGGTATAGCATCAGTACATTTCTGTCTCACTTGATCTGAGTTAATTTCTGCAATAGCCTTACGGCCACACGGACAATGTAAAGGTTTTGGAGGTTCTCTAGGGCATGGTCCACAGTCTTCTGGATGACAATTACGCGCGCAATGATGTATCTTGCAGGCATGCAATCGAGCACATATTTTTCCACATGAAAAATGATCACGATGCACGGAATCGTCAGAACATGATATTTCTCGTTGTTCGTTTGCATCACAATAACAATCTAAAACATAGGTAACGAAATACTTAGAAAGAGAAGAAAAAATATGATTTTTTTCTTTATCAGAAAGCCAACCGATTAAAATCAACGTCCTGTTGGGATTTCAACCTTTATTTTGTTTCAAACGTATGTCGTATACTCGCCCATGTTAATAAAGCTGGTCGAGTAATACTAAATGAGCATAGTGTCAAAGCACTTGGGTGGTCTAACTAGTTGAAGCGTTTGTAAAAATACTTTGCTAACCATGGTGAACACAGGCTCACAAAATTATTCAACGCAGTTTGTTATGAAAAAAGTTCAGTAACGCTCGATGAATTTCCGATTTTCAAAAACACTGAAAAAAATTTCAAGATAAAATCAATTCAAAAGTTTACTTTGTACGACTACAGCTTTACATGGTTCGCATGGCGGCGGGTGACAAACAACATCACACGTGTGAAAGCCACAATTAAGAATACTTCCGCATACATTGCTACACTGAAATAAGTTCTCACACACGTTACACTTACAACAATATGTGATATGGTTGAGTTGGAGACACGGTCCAAACTGATATATAGGTCTTTCGTACAAAACAACTACTCCTTGTCAATAACACCTCTACCTCCAAAAAGTTCTGTTAAAACAAAACTGCTTTAAATTTGGTATGGTAAGATATTTGCGGTGGTAGGCCCGAATGACATAAAACTGCGTTTTAAATGTGAAATACTAAACATTTTACTTGGTCTGCATTTACAGGTACGTCAAGAAGTTTAAGTTTTTGGCACTGAAGTAAAATAAAAAATCTAAGCAGAAAAACTTTTACACAAGTCAGCGTAAATCCGAGAATACGTAGTCCAAGCTGAAAACGTTCTGTTATGATGCCAACACTTATATATGCTAAACCCGTTATAAGCTAAACCCCACATGAAATTATGTTGTTTCACTCAGCATAAAGATAATAAGCGTAAGCAATTACATGAACTTCCTCAGTTCTTTCACATCGAACACGTTGTTTTGTTTTCCCACACAGACACGCAACGTCAACAGTTTTCGGACAAGTCGGACACGGTCCAGGATGGCACAGAAGCGTGCATCTAACGAAAAACCAAAACTATTTTCATGCGAAAATGATAAAGAGCAATAAATCAACCAACAAAACGTAAATATAATTCGTAAGTTAAAATCGGTGTACAAATCACCAAGATAAGTTCTAATTTTTCTTTGGTGTGCTCTACAAACAAATCAATGCAAAACTTGCGCACAATATGCAATTTTTCAGTAACACAGACTATTATTCACAACTATAGAGGGCTCATCAAAAACGAGTTCGAGACCCAACCTACCGAGACCGAAACTTTTGGTCTCAGTCTTGGTCAATTATTAACTGTTACCGAAAATAAAAATAAAATTTTTATAACAAAAGTTTTAGATATTTTTTATCTGCTCTGAATTGCAGTTTAATTCATACAAATGAACGCCGCAAGCAATATTTTTCATTTTATTGATCACTTAGAGATGGTGGTACAAACGCAGTGATTGAAAACTTTACCAAAAATATCATTAACTTCAATTAACAAAACAGACGTTACACACATATGAAGATGAACTTAAGCAGATTATATGCGATCGCCAATACCAATATTAATGAAAAAATTACTTGGGGATCAACTCCGCGAAAAGCTCATTTACTTTACTTGTGCTGTGAAATTTTATTACCTTCTTTACTTTCCCACGCCCAGTCATAGTGTTGAGGGAATTAAACAAGTCTCTATTTTAACTGATTCACAAATATACATTTAGTCTTAAATACGAGCAAAATCTAGCTACGTTTTTTCTTCAACTCAAACTAACTAGTGTGTACAACAAACAGAAACAAGTAAAAACTTGATTATAGCTTTTCACCTCATTGTTCTAGATTTGCAAACCACCGAGACTCGAAAAATGGAGACCAAAACCGAGACCAGACAAATTCCCAGACTTGCCGTGATAAAAACCGCTCATCCCTGGTACGTATCGTCATGACATGGCCACTATGTACAAACCGCTTGAAAGAAATAACCAACATTCCGGACCGCATAAGTAGGAAAGCTTTTGCGTATACTTACGAGTGCGAACACGTGCCTTCTTTAGACTTTCCACAGACATTCCCACAACTATGTGGCGTATCTGAGACGCCGTATCTGCCTCTCGGATTTCGATACTTCCCACAAAAGCATCTATACTCGGATGGTAGCTGCTGAGAAACATGTTGGCATCCAGGACATCTCCAGCCTAAAAAATTTACAACAATAATCCAGGACATCTCCAGACCAAAAACTTTACAACAACAATTTGCAACTTAATGCTGAAAATGTTTCAATCGTCCACAATCAGACACTAAAATTGTAGTCAAGCCTGTGCAAGTGTACACAAACCAGACACGGTTTACAAATTTGACATCATGCCAAAGGAGCAACCAATCCAGCGAATCCTATCAACAGCATGCAAACTATTCTTCTGCTAGTCTGCATATACCATGTAAGCATGTGAGACATGCTTGTCCTAGTGCATATGCAATAAATGCAATGCACATTGGGTTGTACGGTCGACACATAGTCGATGAAAAATGCAGTTGGAGAGGCGGGCTGCATGGCGCAGTGGTAACAGCGTCTGCCTGACACGCAGAAGGTCGCTAGTTCGAAACCACCCGTAACCCGCTTTTCCAGCTGCTTGGAAGAAAGGTCTGATGTCCCGGTTCCTACCTAGACTGACATGGGGGCTACGCCGTGAGCGCAATGGCAAATTGCCGCGCTATGAGCACGGTATCCAGTCGAAAATAGGATGGACGGTCAAGGGACGACCTTGTTGAAAATAAGGGCATGTAAGCATGTGAGACATGCTTGTCCTAGTGCGTATGCAATAAATGCAATGCACATTGGGTTGTACGGTCGACACATAGTCGATGAAAAATGCAGTTGGAGAGGCGGGCTGCATGGCGCAGTGGTAACTGCGTCTGCCTGACACGCAGAAGGTCGCTAGTTCGAAACCACCCGTAACCCGCTTTTCCAGCTGCTTGGAAGAAAGGTCTGATGTCCCGGTTCCTACCTAGACTGACATACCATTTTCATCTTAATTGATAATTACTTGGATTGTAAAAAATATATAAATAATTCCATATTTACCAGTAAAAGATTTCTCCTCCACCAAAACTTGTTGTTCCAGATTGGTTTGCGCCCATTTTTGTATGCACGATAAATGAAAAATATGATAGCAGTTCTTGCACGACCAAACCAAATCCAACAATTTCACAGATTCGCAGCAAACAAGGCATTCGTAGGTTTCCGTTTCGAGTCCCTTTATCAATCGCCCTTAAGAACAACAATTTCGGACAACCATACTAAATTAAATCTACAAATGCATTCTTCGTTATACCATACATTTACACTGTTTGGTTAACTGGGCTGTTCTAAAAATCTATCAACTGATACGTAATTTTTTGACATTCTTGCCACACATTGTTTACTGCGCCAATCTCAGATTGAAGTAGTCGCGTAGTTAAGATAAGCTTAAGCATCGGAAGAACAGCCTATTCAATTTGCACATTCGCTCATTTAATCTACTGTTTTAAATTCGAAAGCATTATGAACAATTATTATACGAACTCTCACCTCTCATGGATTCGTTGCTTTCACACATCCGGTCTGCCGACCCAGCAATCTCGACATTTTCGGTGGAGACCAGCATTTTCCCAGGTTTTCTTTTTGTATTCGTTGTGCCTTGCCTTCCTAAACCAAATTCAGCGCTCCCATATTCATAATAACCATAACAAAAGCCTGATTGGTTCGAGACATTTTCCCCAATATTACCAGTAAACGATTCCAAAGCTGTGATGCTGCGAGGTACAAATTCGTGAGCGTTTGGATTTAATCTTCGTTCACTTGTGCTACTGCTCGCATAATATTGAGCTGGATGAGTATCTGCTGACAGATCAACGCCGTAATCGTAAAAACCATATGGTAAGTCATCATCGCGGCCGCTATCCATTCTTCCAACTCTGCCTTGCCCCCACTATACTGATCTTGCCAGCAGTAAGTTTTTGCCCTATGTAATACTTCTATGCAATTTAGAGTAAAACTTTGACAACAAAATATTGAAACACCAAGTAGTATCAAATACAAACAAAAAATTATCGAGCGGCGGAAACAGGGGAGTCCTTTAGAAAAATTACGTTTTCAAAGCTCAAGAAATGTCTGAGAAGCTCGGCGCAAAATGAACGCCCACGGATCGCACATTCGTTAAATATACTTCAGTTCTCCAAGTTAGAAAAAGTGAAACAAAACGTTTCAGAAAAATGGGCGTCAAGCGTTCACGGGATCGCAAGGTGCTTAATTGCAACCTACCCATCGCAATAATGATTAAAAACCAGCCACGTATTTAAATTGATTTTTAAGTGTCATTTTTTCAAATTTCCCCATCTGATCGAAACAGCGTTTGAACTTGCATAATTTTTAATAGCAACAAGTTTAAAGCGATATTTTGCAGATGTGTTACGTCAAGGCTTTCTAGCGAATGGTACTATTTGCAAATATACAATTGTTTAAATGGCAAATAACGACAACAATACTTAGGATATTTTGACATTGAGTTGCTTGCATTTTGAAGATTATCCTAATGAACCACCTGGGATTTTTGCGATGAAAATCTTTTTTACTTGGTCATATTTTCAGAACAGTTTATGATTATTTACTATTAAAGATTTCGCCAGTTACTATCCAGGGGCCTACCTTCGGATATTCCCCGGCGCCCCCACACCGAGGAATATCCGCCGGCGCGCTAAAACCCGGCCCTCAAGCTGCAGGGAGCCATCGAGCCTCCTTAACTCCCCCTCTCAACAACAACAACAACAAGCTGAACTACTATAAAAAAACCCTGCCCGCTGTACTGATTACTGTAGCGCTTTACTAATATCACAGTTCTCGTATCACAGTGGCATATCACAGTTCTCGTATCACAGTGGCATATCACAGTTGTTGGTGTTTCATTTAACACCCGCGTAATAATACTAAAAATATGGCAGGAAATTTAAATTTTGGCAGAAACATTTATAATTTGGCGGGAAATTTTTATTTTTGGCGGGAAAATTCAAATTTTGGCGGAAACTTTAAATTTTGGCTCGAAAATTCTAAATTTGGCGGAAAAATTCAAATTTTGGCAGGAAAATTCAAATTTTGGCGCCAATATTTAAATTTTGGCGGATTGTTTTATGATACGTCTTAACCTAAATAATGGAATATCATATGATACTCCAAATTCGTTTTGCTGAATATAATATCATATTTGCTGTTAATTTGGAATATATGATATTCAACAAATATGTCTGATTGTGTCACGTGACATTCGAACACTTGTATGTTGAGAAAACCTGTGTCCCCCTGGTTTGTATAGCAATATCACATGATATTCGACTTTTGTATGTCCGTGTAAAATGATGGTAGCAAAACTTTATGTTGATGTCGAATCAACATGTGACAAAACATGACCCGACTCCCCCAGTTATAACGTGAACTGCGCATAATATCACAGTGAGCGGTTAACATTATTGCTATGTGCGCTTCCGATAAAATCTATTATAACAACCAAACGTGTCAAAGTTTTCTTAATTGCAATGCGAAATGAGGTGAAACCCGATATTCTGTTTACATCGTAAGGGTTCATTGACCCAATATTCAGCTTTATTTCAAACTTTCGGGCTTTCAACTTATTTTCGAATTCTTATCAGTTTCGCAACCGTTTTAGCGCAACCTGCGCCGCCGGGCCAGGGCTACCACCCGTAGACCAGGCTCGGCTCTAATTCCAGTTACTTTTAACTTCGTTTCCACGCTGTTTTCGAAGCAATTTCGAACCGTAACTTTAGCACGCAATAACTTTTCAACGGCTAGACCGAAAGGTAAGAAAGTTCAGATCTATCGACTAGAAAAAAAATCTGAATCTGGCAATAAAATTTTTACCAACGCCAAAAAGGCCAAAGTCAAGAAAACTATGCCGTTTTTCATCGACCCTAAAAACTATATCTACAGCATTATGAGCGTCTAAAGGAATTTTGTGAATGTCTAACAAATATTATGTCTGTCCCAGAGACTGAAAAAAGACTAGACATTACGGTTTTTGGGCATATATTGCTGCATTGTTACTGTTTTTTTATTATCGTAGCCGCTTAGCCTGCCATAGGGCAAGGCCCGCGCAGCAGGCTTAAGAGCTACTTATGGTTTTAAGCCAATTGTATTCAGATTCTGTACGTATATAATCGTACTCCATTTAACTCGTGCTCTAGTGCCTAATTATCTTACTTATTGGGTTAAACGGCTGTGGATAGTGGCCAGTATTAATAATCGGCTACGGCTCAGAATTGTTTCGCATAGGCTACGGACTTCGACTTAATTTCGGAAACTCGTAACTCGCCCACGGGCTTGTTCGTATTATACATTTATTATTATCGCATGGTTAAACATGTTACTCGTACTGTTAATAAACTGCCGGATTACGGGTATCTGTGAGCCTGATTGAAAGGCTATCATTTTTGATTGGCAGACTCGAATCGAAAAATCCACAGGCAACTCTCCAGAAATTAATAGGCTCACACAAGCGGAGTTCATGTGTTTCTGAGGCCACCCAGCCCGGAAACCCATCATCCTTATGGTGACCACGAAGCAATCATAGCCCTGCAAATAACCAGTAATCAAACGTAATAATAACTATCACGATTGTACAATAATCATAACTTTCTAATAACACAATTGTATTTACTCAACTTTTTACATATTTTTAATTGAAATTGATTGTAATTATGCCTGAATCAGATCTTGATTGTTCATTTGATGACACTCAGAACACTACGATTTGTAATAATAATAATAATAATGGACAATCTCGGCCGCCGTCCCCGCACACCAGCGTGGATGCGGCGGCCTCAACCACCCCAAAGTCGACTATCGACCCATCTCAACAGACCATGTTGACGATGATGTCCGATATGCTCACTCGGATGGAATCAAATACCCAGGGCCGCTTTGAAACAACCACAACAAATCAGAAGCACGTCCTGGAAACGGTAACAGCCATTGACATTAAATCAGAACAACACATCAACGACGTCGTGTCCCAACTAACAATCATTAGCTACGTCGTCCAGGAAAACGGCAAAGAGTCCGAAGCGGTGCAACAGCATCTCCAAGGGCAAGTTAATCGACCGGAAGCAGAACTCCGGCAACGGTTCGCGCAGGTCAACACAACCAGCAGCAACCAAACCAACGACACAGCAACGACGGATAGTCAACAAGTGTCAGCCGGCGCTCAAGTCATCTCAACAGCCAACAGCAACAGCACTGGAAGTGACTCACTCTTCAGCGCTGATCTGCCAATGGCCAACCGCCCCAGTTCAGCAATGTCCGCGCACAGCTTCCACTCAGCAGCGAACAACAACGCAAACGGTGCGCCAAACAGTCCACCTCGCTCAACCAACAGCCAGCCGTGGACCGTCAATGGCAACGAGCTACAACTGGACGTCAGTCAGCCAACCCGCCTAACGACTCCAGTACTGCAAGCCACTCAATCGCGTCCGTTTTCGATCAAAAAATTCGACGGCACGTACGATTTCGAGCGGTTCATGCGCCTGTGTGACGACGACCTCGAGATGGGCGACATCACCAGTGCCCAAGAAAAACTGCGGATGTTCAAGCGTCACATTGTCGATGCTGCCCGCACCTTCTTGGATCGGTTGCAATGCGAATATCCCCAAGATTCAAAAGTTTATGACTTTTTAGTTTGACAATTTCGCGATCGATTCTCCACAACATCAAAGTTCACATATAGTCTGCGCCGATTCAAACAAATAAACCAAACTGAGTCGGTCCGCAACTATTCCGACGAACTCAAAGTGTTCTTTGACAAACACCTCAAAGAATACTACGGTCATTCGGAAGTCGCTGAATCCATCCTGTGTGACAACTTCCGGGAAAACCTCAAGCCAGTGTTGCAGCGATCAATTTGTGCGGAAGAAGGCAACTCCTTTTCCTCTCTGTGCCATCGCGCGACCGTGGCAGAACGCAACTTGACAACGTTGAAAAAATCCACCCGCGACGTAACCAACCGACCGGCGCGGCCCAAATCAACAATCAACATAGTCAACAAAACAGCAACGGCCGTCCGCAAAACAACAACAATAACGGCGGCCGCACGTATTCAAACAACCAAAATGGTGGCGGTCAAATCAATCAGACCAATTCGAGTCAACGCAACGGTGGCCAACCGCAGCAAAAAAACTCGAACCTGCAGCAGCAAGATGTTACATGCTATCGCTGCAACCAAACCAGGCACTACTCCAATCGGTGCCCCAACTCACAAAACAACCAGCCACCTGCCAACCACCAACCCCAAAAACAAACGCAGCAGAATCAGCCGCAACGCCAAGCACGGTGGACGCAGCCAAACAACAGCGGTGGCAACCGACGCAATAGCGACGCTGCCAAACAACAATCGGAACGCAAATGCGACAACTGTGGACGAAACAATCACACCACAGAGCAATGCTTCCGCAAGAAACAAGCCGGCGAGGAATCAGGCAACCAGCCACACCCCGCCCCAGCCAACAATAACCAAGTGACGTTAAGCAGCCCGCGTAAGAACCGTGGCAACCGAGGTGGTCGACGACACAACCTGCGTCCGCCCGCCCCTACCCCACTGATTCACCCCGGCAATTATGCGCCCACGACCTACGCCGATGCAGCGTCACGCAAATCAATTTCCGAGTTCGTGATGGCAATAATCCCCTCAGCACAAACATTTCCGCCTTGCACGTTTCCATCTCCACAACCCAATGTGCTAACACCAGCGTCCACGTCCTGCCCACACGATTCTACATCGAAGCCAAGATCGACCGCTTCTAGATAACGACACTCTTGGATAGCGGGGCAGATGTATCGTTGATGCACTACGATTTATACAAACAAATTTATTACATCTCCCAATTAATAAGAACTGTACTTTAATGTGCAATGGATTTGATAATAAACAATCTGTCCAGACTTTAGGCACTATCACCCAGTGTATGGCAATAAGCAACGTCAACAAAGGCTTTACCATTCATGTCGCCCGACAGATGCAAACTGGCCTACTGTTCGGCGACGATGTCCTATCCGGTTTCGGCATGATCCTCGACTACACTCACACTGAAGTCCTTGTTGCTTACGAGCCTGTCGAATCGTGGACAATGGGGCGCACCGTCCAATATAATCAATACGTGGCGGAATACATCAAAAACTCCGATCCACGTCCCGCCAACACCGGTCCTCGCCGCCAACCCACGCACGCAACAATCTGCTGCGTGGCCGTTAGCGCGACGATCTCGACGCAAAGCGCCTCCTTCGTTCGTTGCCAAACAAAGTCAACAGTGACACACGGCTCCGAATTGATCGTTGAGCCCGCGCGGCCGGTCAGCATGGACGTCCCAGTCTTGTTAACCCGTGCCATTGTCAAAACATCGTCCGATTGTCAATTCGACGTGCCAATCGTCAACTTGGGCGACACAGCAGTCAAAATTTCAGCCGACATCGAGCTAATGGTCGCCGAGACAATCGAGTCAACAACTACATTGGTCATTGCCGACGAAGCAACGGCCAATGTCTACAGCGTCGATGCGTACCAGCCGACCCGGCCCGGTCGCGCCAACAAACAACAACCGACAGCGCGTGTCATGGCAACAATCACACGTCCTGACCGCAAGCTACAAGCCAGCAACTCGTCAACGACCTGCGCAACAAATGCAAATCGGCTCAAAACATCAATCTACCCGAAGGTGTCAGCCTGCGTGATTGCCGCATTACAGAAGACGAGAAATAACTGCTCGCAGCACTGTTGGAAGACAACATCGACGTTTTTGGACAAGAGGATGTCTCCCTCAAGTCGACCGACGTCGTTCAACATCGCATCGAGGTGTCGACAGATCGAACAATTCAACAGCGAATGCGACGTCAGGCCTTCCAATACAAAGAAGAAATCACCAAAAAAGTTCAAAAAATGTTGCATGACGGCCTTTTTCAACCATCTTCAAGTCCATGGGCGTCCCCCGTCGTCCTCACAAAGAAGAAGAACGGGACGCACCGTTTTCGTGTCGATTATTGCCGTCTCAACAACGTCACAAAGAAAGACAGTTTCCCGTTGCCGCGCATCGACGAAATTCTCGACGTGCTGCAAGGCGCCAAACATTTTTCGACACTCGTCTTGCAGTCCGGCAATTGGTAAGTGAACCTGATTGGAAGGCTATCATATTTTAATTGGCAGACTCGAATCGTAAAACCCACAGCCGACTCCCCTGTAATTAATAGGCTCACGCAGGCGGAGTTCGGGTGTTTCTGAGGCCACTTAACCCGGAAACCCATCATCCTATAAGATGCAGTATATCAATCACAATGCCTGGCCCGAGTGTATTAGGAGGTGGGATATCAGCAAAAGTTTGGGGGAATGACAACCCAATGCCCCTCTGTGGAGTGAGGACGCCCTTGCAGCATATACTTTCTTTGGGAAAATGGAAACATAGGGAGCTATATATTCTCGCAAAGAAAATGGAACAGCAATATATTGTTAGGATAGATTTTATTAGAGGGGCTGTCCCAAACATACACCGTTGCACTTGAAAAACCCTAAGATGAATGGAAGGCTGCAGCCTACAAGCCCCCCGCGCAAAAAACTGCGCCCAAAATCCCAATTTCCGCAATATCCTAATTTCCCTAATGTTTAGTTTCCTGGGTAATATCCCAATTTCCCAAAATCCCAATTTACCAAAACCCCGAGCGAAAAATGCTGTGTTCAAAATCCCAATTTCCCGGGAAATATCCAATTTCTCAAACTCCCAATTTCCCGGATAATATCCGAATTTCCCAAAATCCCAATTTCCCGGGTAATATCCGAATTTCTCAAAATGCCAATTTCATGGGTAATACCAATTTATCAAAATTCAGATTTCCCGGGTAATAACCTTTCCTAATATCCGAATTTCCCAAAATCCCAATTTCCCCGGTAATATCCAAACTTCCTAAAATCTCAATTTCTCGGGTAAAATTTCAACTTCCCAAATTCCCAATTTCCATCCAAATATCCCAAAATCGCATTTTCCCAAAACCCCGAGCGCAAAAATGCTGCGCCGAAAATCCCAATCTCCCGGGTAATATCCTAATTTCCTAAAATCACAATTTAACGGGTAATGTCCAATTTCTTACAATCCCAATTTCCGACTAATATCCCGATTTCCCAATATTCCAATTGCCAAAAATCCTGAGCGAAAAAGGCTGCGCCCAAAATCCCAGTCTCCCGGGTGATATCCGAATTTCCCAAAATCACAATTTCCCAAATACAAGAATTTCTCAAAATCCCAATTTCCCGAGTAATAGCCAGATTTCTCAAAAATTTCCCAAAATCCCGAGCGAAAAAAGCTGCCCCCAAAATCAAAATTTTCCGGGTATATCCGTTTTGCTCTAAATCCCAATGGGCCGCACACTGTTACCGCAACAGTGTACTAATGATTAGGCTAACATAATGATATCATGTTTTAAACCTAAAAACGTAGAACGTTTCGCCTATATTACCAATATAAAGCCTGGCGATGCATTCGAGTTTTCCGTAATGATCCCGAAAACACGATGAAAAACGGGCCCTTTCAGTCGCAATTTAAGTCTACAAAGTGATCTAAAACATTTTTCCTAAAGATGGGCATTGGGTTCTCTAATGTATCATGAAAATTTAATAAGCATCGCGATTTCCACAGAGCGAACTGCATATACTGACTTAAAATATTAAAACATTGATAATTTTGTGTAGATGTACGGACAAATTAATCTGATGACAACCAAGTAACCGTTCCAAAATTGGTGTAATTTCAAATACAAAATTATACGCACGGGAACAATAAATAAAAACATGTAGGATGTCCTCAACGAAATCTATCCCTTGTATATGGCAGTAACAGCAATACTCTGATGTTGTAGTAAAATATGATAGTCTATTATTTATATAAAGACGGTTTTGTCTTAGTTTATAGTACAAGTTTCGTACGTTGCCGTCCACATACTTCGCCTTTGCCCATTTCCATGATTCTTTGACATACAATGTATCTGATCCTGAATGCCGTTCCCCGTACAAATTTTGCAAAATCATGTTTTTGCTATAATAATTGTGTATAAATAGTTTATAAACTAATTTTGACTTTAATTTTAACATGTAATATTTTTTCCCGAAAATCCAGCAAAAGTCTCCCTCTTGTCGGAAACTGGACTCGATAATCGAATAGCGAATTTCTTTATAAAACGTAGGAATGGCGACCCGCCTCACTTGTCTGCTTGTCAAAAATTCAACCTTCCTGAAGAAGTGGAAAAAGGATCTTCTCCACTTTAAGCATTTCCTTATAGCACAAGCACTTTACATAACACATTAATCTGTTAACTTTTACTCTAATTTTAATATCTGGAAACCCAATACCACAATCAGTGGCATCCAGATGTAGTATTTGTTGTCGTACAATATCTGCGGCGCACGGTAAGAACACAAACCGACGTAATACTTTGTAACATTTATCTATAACAGCGGTCGAGGGAGTCGCTACAGCACAAATATAATTAAAAAACACAAATAATAAATGTTCGCAATATGTATTCGGCCATGCATTGACACTCCGTATGGAGATACTCTTCTTACTAATGCATCTATGCTGGACACACTTTCGGTCCAATTGTCTTCTAAGTCAAACCCCGATGAGTCAATACAAACACCGTATAGTTTCAATTTATCTACGACATAACTTCTCCACTTTTGGGTACGATCTTTTTTGTAAAAGAGCCTAATAGTAAAAGTTGTGTTTTTCTTGTCTTCAATCGGCTACCAGAGGCCATTTTATACCATTCAAAATGCTAATTTCTTCCCAATTAATAGCAAAAACACTTGTATTATCAGCAAACTTCATTATTCTTGTATTCTGGCCATATAACGGTACATCCGTAAGCATTTTAGTTGTCCTCACAAAATGTGCTACAACCTCTGATATCAAAAAATATAACAATAGAGAAAGCCGGTACCCTTGTCTTAACACTCTATGAGTATAGAAAGTTTCCGATAGGTGACCATTTACTATTTTCATCAGCGTTTTAACAATAAAATTGCATTCTACCATGTCAAAGGCGGCCTCATGGTCAACTGATAGAATCATAGCGCCAGCCTCAAATTCATTTGCATAGTCTATAACCGACCTGACATGATTTAAACTATCTTGAATTACACGACCTCGCACAGAACTTGATTGATCAGAGTGAACAAGGGTTTGCATTACAGACTCCAGTCGCTTAGACAGAATTTTTGCAAATATTTTATAGTCCACATTAAGAAGAGCAATAGGGCGCCAATTTTCCCTTAGGTTTCTATCACCAGATCCCTTATAGAACAAAGTGATTGCGCCATCGTATGAAGATAAATTCATTACGTTATAGATCATATAAGAATTATAAAGCGTACATAATAGAGGCGAAAGCATTTCAATAAAACAACAATAAAATTCAATTGGCAACCCATCCAAGCCAGGAGTTTTGTTTCCTTGGAAAGAGCGAATGGCATTTTAAAATAGTTTAGGAAAAAAGGGCTGATCTAAAACATTTCTAGCATTTCATAGTTTATTTCTTCAGACCTAAAGAGTGTAGCATACTGATTTCGAATTTCTGTAATTATATGATTAGTTTCATTCAAAATTTCACCAGTTTTTGCTTTTATAGAAAATATATAACGCTGGCCCCAATTTTTCCGTTGCAAAGACTTGGCAGTTGACAGAGACATTTTGTCATCCACAAAGTCACTGTAATAAGTCCTGTGCTTACAAAAAGCAATATAAACACTATTTATAATTTCTGACTCTGATTTTAATCTTTTCAAATGAGTTTTAAAGAAGGCTTCATTTGGGTATCGACAGACAAGATCAAACGCGTTATTAATTCTTAGTTCATAATCTCGCCGTGCGAAATTGCGCTCTTTCGCTTCACATTTTCCAAGCTTTTGAAAAAAGGATTTCAAATCTGATTTAAAAATATCCCACCGCTCCTGAATATCACTAGTTGAAATTTGCAGACAATTTATGGTGTTTACAACGTAATCTAAAGCATTTTCCTCTGTTAGCAACAGAGTATTTATCTTATAGTAACCCGGTCCACGGTCGAGGGAACTGATTTTTATTTAACTCTAAAAAGTCTATGATCAGTCAAATTGACATATCGGGTACTACACAATGCTTCGCTGATCATATTTAATGTTAAATATATTCTATCAATTCTTGATTGGCTCTTATGAATAAAAGACGAAAATGTAAATAAATCGTTCCGATTTGGGTACTTTTCGCGGTGTACATCGTTATAGACAAAAATCTATAAGAGCATTCAATTCTGCCAGACCAACTTGACGGTCATTTCTTACCGTCGATCTGTCTAGCATCTGATTTTCAACTAAATTAAAATCCTCAAGCAGACATATAGCAGTGTGGTTATACCACTACAAATGACTTATTTTTTGTTTCAATGTATCGAAAAATTTTGGTCGGTCATTGTGTGTCGAAGGTGCATACACCCCCAATAAACAAAAACGATACCTTGCTTATAAATAAGGACAAAACTAAAGCTCCCCCTTCTATTTTATACGTTTCAGATTCTTGTGCTGCACACAGTTTCCTGCTAACCAGGAAAGTAACTCCAGTCTTTCTATTTTCTGCTGCCGAAAAACAGTGATATATTTTGAACAGATTTTCAAAAATTCTCTTAAACGGCTCCGCTTTTTCTATACTTCGAAAATGTGTCTCTTGAAAACAAACAATATCCAAGTCTTTTGTTTTCTCAAAAACTGCTGATAGCTTTCTAAAATGCTTAAGACCGTTGCAATTTAGCGTGGCAACCGAAATATAGTCCTCATGCCTTGACATAGAACGGAGACAATTAGTTAATTTACAAATGCAACATGAGTGTTAAATACCACAAGGTATTTACATACGAACATAAATAAATCTAACTAACATCACATTTACCAAAGAACGACATAGTACGCTTGCACTTAGGATCTGGATCCAGTCCTGCTGCAACTGAATTCCGTTTTTGCACCCGGCCGAAACTCTCCACTCTATCTTGTACAATTTGTAAATATTCATTATGATAAGCCGGACTATATGCTAACCGATGCCGGAGCCAAGTTAAAACGTCGCCATTAATGTTTAAACAGCCGGCCGGCCATTTAGTACAGTCACTAATATCAGGATTTTCTTCTTTTAAACCGCAAGCCCATATACTCTTACCTATGTTGGTCTCAACAATTAACTCAGCCGTGGATAATAAGTGTTTACGAAGCAAAGGCATCTGTGTAAACTTATGCCAGTTTGCAATGAAAATTAGTTCTCCAGCGGTTCGCGCATAATGCTTCAATTCTCCATTCCACTGAATTTTTTTATGCAATTTCTTTATTTTTACCGGATCATCCGTTTTCAAAATTTCAGTTTCAATTTCATTATTGTCTATCAGTCTTGCTTTCCACACACCTAAAAATTTTTCAACCGATGAAAATTCTTCATTCCAAATTTTAATCGGCGGTGAGTAGATGCAACTTTGCCGCTTGTTTAACTTTCAAATACCCACTGAAATTTGTATAATCATTAAAACTAGCGGCACATTGAGGAATTTTTTCCTCGCACTGTTTACCAGCCAAAACTTCTGTGAGCGTTGTACTAGTTGTGTAGTCAGAGTTCTTTTCAATTATACCGCAAACGTAATTGCATAAATCGTCATATTGCTTAACCCTTTCTCACATGAATATTTTCTATTTCCCCTGAGACCTACTTTTATGCTCGGATTCGAACTCCAGTGACTGGAGGGGGAACTGAAATTTGTATACTCATTAAAACTAGCGGCACATTGAGGAATTTTTTCCTCGCACTGTTTACCAGCCAAAACTTCTGTGAGCGTTGTACTAGTTGTGTAGTCAGAGTTCTTTTCAATTATACCGCAAACGTAATTGCATAAATCGTCATATTGCTTAACCCTTTCTCACATGAATATTTTCTATTTCCCCTGAGACCTACTTTTATGCTCGGATTCGAACTCCAGTGACTGGAGTGGGAATTGAAATTTGTATACTCATTAAAACTAGCGGTACATTGAGGAATTTTTTCCTCGCACTGTTTACCAGCCAAAACTTCTGTGAGCGTTGTACTAGTTGTGGAGTCAGAGTTCTTTTCAATTATACAGCAAACGTAATTGCATAAATCGTCATATTGCTTAACCCTTTCACACATGAATATTTTCTATTTCCCCTGAGACCTACTTTTATGCTCGGATTCGAACTCCAGTGACTGGAGTGGGAGGCGTATACCATCACCACTCAGCTATAGGAGCTTGACGCTCGAGCCCGAGGGGGCTCTCACGTCTGGTGATGATTTAGTACTACGTATACGTGTTGCAATTGTTAAACACGGTGCGATATATAATATTTACCGTCTATACACTGCGTTGAGCTGTCTATAGTGTAGATGGGCACCGGATATCTGGATATCCGGATATCCAGATATGAAAAATATCCGGATATGTATCCGATATGAAACGTGTATCCGGATACCCGCCGGATTTCCGAAATGCTTTTGTCTAAATTTTTTTAATAATTTGCATGGTTTCACCACCAAAGTACCTGGAGCTGACGAAAAAATTCTGTATCCAAACCTGAGTCAGAATGTTATACCACAATCCGTTGCTATTTCGTCTCAATCAGTTTCATGTTCTGCTTTTTTGACGCTCGGACATTTAATAAAACTGGTGTGTCCTTTATTGAATTTCGGCCAATGTTACTTTTAGGGGCGTAACAGAAGATTAAACGTATCTCTAAGCCTAAGCAAAAATTGTAATAATAGAAACCTCTACGGCCCTAAAAGTATTTAACATGAGCCTGAGTTTCTGCAGATTTCGATATACGGCTGCGTTTCACACAAGTCTAACTTTGCGTCATTCAATGCAACGCTTATTTACCTCTGGGACGTTTATCCGAGAATGATGATAGCAAGTTTACTGAGAAAGCATGATATAGACTACAGATGAACACCGGATATCCGGTCTGGATATGAAAAACGTCTAAGGACCCTACCTTACAATTTGTCCCCCCTCCCCACATAAATGTTTGGTGATAAAATGATATGGTCATTCATTACCTTACAATTTGTCCCCTCATCATAAATACTTTCGTTTATAAAATAGGGTCCTACCTTATAATTTTCCAGCTGAGAAAATTTTTTGGAGAAAAATTGCATTTCAAAATATTTACCATCCCGCCTATTTAGAAATTTCTGGATCCGCTGCTGCAAGCGCGACACCAGCATAAGTAACATGGGATGATGTTTGTACGACTTAATAGCGTAAGTGTATTTCAATCTGGTTCTTTGTTCTTGGAACTAAAACGATTAAAGTATATATAGTTCTAGGGAAGGGTTACATTCCAGGGTGCGACCGGATATCCGGCTCCGGCACCGGAAAAATTTGAAAGAATGAAACTAATTGACTTAGATTGACTACTTGAATTTTTGAATATCACGCAATAGTTCTGAGCGCATACTGCTTCCTTTTAGTATTTTTAGGCGCATCTGTGCCTCTGTCATGCCACATTCTATTCATTTATAAGCACGCGAAGATTGCATTGTCCCGGTAAATATCATATGATATTCGTTGTAATTTTGGAATATCGTATGATATTCGTATAAATGTCCACTAGATACTTTATTTTAGTTTTTTGCTTGAATTTCAGTTATTTGTGGAAATATATAATTAAAAAATGTATGTGTTTGTGATAATTTTTGAGTTATAGGCTATTAATTTACGAAAAACCAATAATGTTGTGCGCTCAACCAGTAATTCAAACAGTAATATGATTTAATAAACCAGAATACAAACTATAAACTTAGAAAGGAATATGAGATTAAATTAACAATCTAATTAACCATTCGGCTCCAGCTCCGGCTCTGGTTGGATATTAGATTGCCCGGCTCCGGCTCCGTCAGTTTTTAGTATCCGGTCGCGCCCTGTTATATTCGATGGAATCTCAATTGCAGTGGTTTAAATAAGGCAAAGGACAAGCAAAATCAACTCAATTTCAAGTTGTCAACGCAATATTTATTTAGTAGTCTGCAGCAAACATCTTAAACTGAATACCCAGAACTATTAGGTACTGTAGTGAGTGACCCGAATAAGAGGGGGGACTGATATTTATTTGACCTCTCCAGAGGGAATCCCCTGTTATTCGGTTACGGACTGTTTATTTTTATCTCGTCCTCCGCCACACTTCGTTCCACATATTTCCGGTATTGTAACTAACCCTTGAATCGAATATTTGTTTGTTTTGTATCAAAAGCTTTAGCCGTAATGCAAGGTTATTATTAGGAACATACTTTAAAAACTTAAGTACACTTCAAAGTGTTGAACTCACCTTTATTTGGTTCTGGAGTCATTTATGCCTACAATTAGGAATAATTGACATTTATGGACTCTAATTATGGTTTAGGGACTATATCGCGCTTACGGACTCTTATTAGGGATACGGACTCCTATTGACTTGGACTCAAATGGGTACCCCCTCTTATTCGTGTCACTACAGTACTGGCATAATAAATACCGATTTTTAGAATTGTAACCTTTATGCTCAAAAATTCTTGCTCGTTACATCTGCTTTACCGGCACTCGAAATAGTATTCGTTGTGCTAGTAAGAGCTGGATATTCCGGACAGTTATTGTCGTTGTGACCTGTTTTTCCACATTTTTTTTTACAATATAACGGCATGTTTGGATAACATAAACGAAGATTTATGAAACCACGTCGAAAGTTAGCATGGTGCCATTTTTATTATGGGGGCGATTACCAAGGAAGACGGCGTCTGAATAACGTAACTCCTGCCTGGGTAGTCAATATTACTGCCCCTCCACTTCATAAAACGACTCGAATAAATTGTATTTATTCCATTATCTTTCAAAAAATTGCGTACTACTGCATCAGGCACTTCCAACGGAACATCAAAAATATGTAGCGTTCGTGTAATAACCTCGGATTCTGCTGGTGATATTACTCAATTCGTTTCCCTCAAAGACAATAGTCTTTCCAATACAGGCAGCTGCGAGTTCATTTGTGTGAAAAATATTGATCTTATAAAGTGACCGTGGTTGAAAGCTTTTTCAATCGTAAAAAGCTTTTCCACTTCAATCAGAATTTTTGTTGCTTTGAGTTGTGACAGCCGAGTCGATTACTTCTGCATCATTTGCATCGCAGGCATCTGCTGTTAAAAACGGTTGTCGAGTTGAATTGTCCATTGCGAGGTTCAGTTTCTGGAAGATCGGCATCAGCTTGTGCTGTGTGCCACCTCCCGTAATACCCGTCATATCATGGCCTAGAGTTTGATGTAGTGCTGACCTACGAGACGGAAACCGGAATTCTACTATATTTTACAATAACGTAGATATTAGTGATGGGCATCAAATATTTTATATCCGGATATCTGGCAATTCTTGGCGGATATTTATCCGGATATCCGGGTATCCGGATATTTGAAATGAAATTTTCTATTTCGGATATCCGAAACTCGATTGTGTTTTTCGAGTTTCCGAAGGAAGTACCAAGACCCTCAAGCAAATTGATATGAGCATAAAAGTTACAATTCTAAAAATCGGTATTTATTATCCCAGAGTATCTGTCGTGACACGAATAAGAAGGGGTACCCATTTTGATTCCCAAGTCAAATAGGCGCCGTATCCCTGATAAAGTTCCGTAAGCGCGATAGAAGTCCCTAAACCATAATACAGTCCCATAAATGTCAATTATTCCTAATTGTAGCGCATAAATGACTCCAGAACCAACTAAAGGTGAGTTCAACACTTTGAAGTGTACTTAAGTTTTTAAAGTATGTTCCTAATAATAACCTTGCATTACGGCTAAAGCTTTTGATAAAAACAAACAAACATTCGATTCAAGGGTTAGTTACAATACCGGAAATATGTGGAACGAAGTGTGGCGGAGGACGGGATAGAAAAATAAACAGTCCGTAAACGAATAACAGGGGTATTCCCTTTGAAGAGGTCAAATAAATATCAGGCCCCCCTCTTATTCGGGTCGCTCACTACACTACTGTACCTAAATAATTTTGGGTATTCAGTTTAGATGTTTGCTGCAGACTACTAAACCAGTAGTAGTGGGACTACATTTATTGAGCGAAGCTCGAACACACGTAAGCAGTTAAGGTAATATGCAAATTAGATATTAGCTAAGTGTTCATTTATCGGTTTTGGGGGTTTGTAAGCAATTTACTCAGATTCCTCGCACCCAAAAACCCATTATTGCTGAAATTAGATTGCGTGTAACCCTAATAATTAGTGAAACATTGTAGAAACGCCTAATTTAGGCTTATAAACTATGCTAATATGCAAATTATCTGTTTGCTAACTGCTCAATTATCGGGTTTGGAGGTTTGTAAACAGTTTACGCAGATTTCTGGCAGATCCAAAAACCTTTTAATGCTGAGATTAGATTGCTTCTAACTGTAATAATTAGTGAAATATTGTGGAAAGTCCTAATTTAGGCTTAATTAATTATGCAAATTAGTCTGTAGCTAATAAACGGCTTAAAGTTTTAAAGCCCCAATGCGAGGTTAACACCCCAGGATTATTGGCTTTCAAACAAAAAAAAATTTACCAAAACCGGTTCAGCCGTTCCGGAGATTCTTTTCGGACGGACAGACGGACGGACGGACATCCACCTTTCGACCCCGAAGTACAAAACATAAAACGTTTCGCGAAACTCCGTCGCTCAAATAAATACCTGCGTTGACAACTTAAAATTAAGTTGATTTGGCTTGTCCTTTGCTTTGTTTAAACCACTGCAATAGTGATTCCATCGAATGTAACCCTTCCCTTGAATTATGTATACTTGAATCGATTTTGTTCAAAGAACAAAGAACCAGATTGAATATACACTTACGCTAAGTCGTACAAACATCAGCTCATGTTACTTATACTGGTGTCGCACATTCAGCAGCGGATCCAGAAATTGCTAAATCGGCGGGATGGTAAAGATGTTGAAACGCAATTTTTCTCCAAAACGGAAAATTTATAAGGTTGGACCCTATTTTATAACAAAAGTATTATGATATAGGAAAAAAATGTAAGGTAATGAATAACTATATTATCATTTTATCGCAAAAAATTTATGTGGGGAGTGTGGACAAATTGTAAGGTAGGGGTCCTTAGACATTTTTCTTATCCGGACCGGATATCCGGTGTTCATCTGTAGTCTATATCATACTGTTCTCAGTAAACTTGCTATCATCATTCTCGGATACACGAAGTGTTAACTCAGAAAAACTTTGTGTTAAATGAAACCGCTAAAACGTCCCAGAGGTAAATTACGCTGCATTGAATTACGGATAAAGCAAGACCTGTGTGAACCACAGCCGTATATCGCATTCTATAGAAACACAGGCCCAAAGATTTTGAATCATCATGGAACAATTATGCAAAAATGTGGTTTAATATTCTGACTGAGGTTTGGATACAAATTTTTTTCGTCAGCTCCAGCTACTTTAGTGGTGAAACCATGCAAATTATTCCAAAAAAATTTTTTAGACAAAAGCATTTCGGATATCCGGCCGATATCCGGATATCCGGATACACGTTTCATTTCGGATACATATCCGGATATTTTTCATATCCGGATATCCGGTGTTCATCTACCTATGTAGATATATATTAAATAATGATGGGCATCAGATATTTTTTACTATCTGGCCATATCCGAAATTAAATTTTCTATTTCGGGTATCGAAAACTCGATTTTGCGTTTAAATATTGGAGAATTCAAATTTTGGCGACAAATTCAAATTTGTTGGTGAAAATTTAAATTTTGGAGCGAAATTGAAATTTGGCAGAAATTAAGTTTTGGCAAGACAATAACGAGGTACTTAATAGAGAGAGGGATGAAAATTTACTGGCAAATGTACTGTAGTGTTTATGCCATATAAATAGGGATACTTGAAATTATGGACTCTAATTAGGGTTTACGGACTTTATCCGCTTGCGGACTATTAGGGATACGGACTCCAATTGATTGGGACTAGAAATGAGACCCTCTTATTCGGGTCACTGCAGTATACGTTATTCATATAGTGCACCCAACTCTATATTAGTATTACCATAATGCGCAAACTATACAAAATGTCCGTCAATAAAATAAACTCTATGCGGACATTTTTTATTTAGATAAAATGTATGCACAAAAGATTTTTTTAAAAACCCGAATAACAATAAGATTTTTATCTTTAAAAATGTTTATTATTAATATTTTATGAAGTTGCACTTAAGTAGTTGGTTTTTTGCGTTTGACGATTGGTTTAGCGCATCTGATTGACTGTTAATTTCACGACACAAATGTAGGAGGAAACTTTTCTGTAACAACCGAAATTTTTGAATCAATTTTGATACTTTTTTCTTTCAGAAAGAAGCTGCGGCTTTCTTGAACCTTCCGCATTTTGAAAGGGCACTAAGCAGGACGGGGTTGTCATCCTTCCCGACGTCACACTAAGCTGTTTGTTGTTCAGACAGCTAGAGTCGCTGTTAAGGAACTTTTGGACTGCTTGTATTAAAAAGTTATGAGCTCAAGGGTTTGTGTCATTGAGAATTTAATTGTGCCCTTTACAGATTGCCGCATTATACCGGAATCGGAACAGCAAATTTATACCGGAATCGGAACTACAAATTTTGTAACTATACGGATAATTTATATTAACAAGTATAATATTGATTTAGGGCGTCTGTTGGCCGGCAGCGATTCTCAAACACGTCGCATGAACAGATTGGCAATCATTTTTGGCTCTTTAAAACTGAACTACAATCAATTATTGATAAGTTAACACATCGAAAACAATTTAGGTAACAAATGATGCAGATTTTCATACAACATATCACAACAAGTAGGGCTAAAATTAAAATGTGGAAATTCCGATTCCGATTGCACAGTAGGGCTAAAATTAAAATGTGGAAATTCCGATTCCGACTGATTGTGCAATCGGAATCGGAACTAGTTTAAATAGGAATTTTAATCGGAATCGGAATTCCGATTGCACCCTGCCGCGGATATCCGAATAACCGTTTCTTTCGGATATACATTTCCGGTGCCCATCTTGAATGTTAAAGCACTTAAAACAGATGTTACAACTTTCACTATAACATTAAAGTGCTTTGGGGCACCAAAAACAGTATAGGAAAAGTTGCACAAAACGAATGCAATAGTAGCCGCCACGGCTGCACGTTAGCTAATAATTTACCGTTATCCCACCGTGCTCAGAATTTTGTAACGTTTTCTTGTGTGAAATTATCCTTACGCTAAGTTTAGAGATATATGCTTAGACTAATTATGTGACTCTGAAAACTCTTTATCTTATCCATCATATGCGATGTGTGCGCGCATATGTTTTAACAAAAACTTAACTTACACGTTTGAACGAACCTATACCTGGAAATTAGTTATTAGCTAACTATATATTCATTTATCTGTTTTGGAGGTTTGTAAGCAATTTCCTCAGATTCCTCGCACCCAAAAACCTTTCAGCCACCCTAATAATTATT
>JASANG010000990.1:0-46521 GCA_030248215.1 Enoplolaimus lenunculus
CCAACCGTTGGGGTGAAACCAACCGTTGGGGTGAAACCAACCGTTGGGGTGAAACCAACCGTTAGGGTGAAACCAACCGTTGGGGTGAAACCAACCGTTGGGGTGAAACCAACCGTTGGGGTGACACCAACCGTTGCGGTGACACCAATCGTTGGGGTGACACCAATCGTTTGGGCGAACCAACCGTTTGGGCGAAACCAACCGTTGGGGTGAAACCAACCGTTGGGGTGAAACCAACCGTTGGGGTGAAACCAACCGTTGGGGCGAAACCAACCGTTGGGGTGAAACCAACCGTTGGGGTGAAACCAACCGTTGGGGTGAAACCAACCGTTGGGGTGAAACCAACCGTTGGGGTGAAACCAACCGTTGGGGTGAAACCAACCGTTGGGGTGAAACCAACCGTTGGGGTGAAACCAACCGTTGGGGTGAGACCAACCGTTGGGGTGAAACCAACCGTTGGGGTGAAACCAACCGTTGGGGTGAGACCAACCGTTGGGGGTGAAACAAACCGTTGGGGCTAAACCAACCGTTGGGGTGAAACCACCGTTGGGGCTGAAACCAACCGTTGGGGTGAAACCAACCGTTGGGGTGAAACCAACCGTTGGGTGAAACCAACCGTTGGAGTGAAACCAACCGTTGGAGTGAAACCAACCGTTGGGGTGAAACCAACCGTTGGGGTGAAACCAACCGTTGGGGTGTAAACTACCGTTGGGGTGAAACCAACCGTTGGGGTGAAACCAACCGTTGGGGTGAAACCAACCGTTGGGGTGAAACCAACCGTTGGGGTGAAACCAACCGTTGGGGTGAAACCAACCGTTGGGGTGAAACCAACCGTTGGGGTGAAACCAACCGTTGGGGTGAAACCAACCGTTGGGGTGAAACCAACCGTTGGGGTGAAACCAACCGTTGGGGTGAAACCAACCGTTGGGTGAAACCAACCGTTGGGGTGAAACCAACCGTTGGGGTGAAACCAACCGTTGGGGTGAAACCAACCGTTGGGGTGAAACCAACCGTTGGGGTGAAACCAACCGTTGGGGTGAAACCAACCGTTGGGGTGAAACCAACCGTTGGGGTGAAACCAACCGTTGGGGTGAAACCAAACGTTGGGGTGAAACCAACCGTTGGGGTGAAACCAACCGTTGGGGTGAAACCAACCGTTGGGGTGAAACCAACCGTTGGGGTGAAACCAACCGTTGGGGTGAAACCAACCGTTGGGGTGAAACCAACCGTTGCGGTGAAACCAACCGTTGCGGTGAAACCAACCGTTGGGGTGAAACCAACCGTTGGGGTGAAACAAACCGTTGGGGTGAAACCAACCGTTGGGGTGAAACCAACCGTTGGGGTGAAACCAACCGTTGCGGTGAAACCAACCGTTGCGGTGAAACCAACCGTTGGGGTGAAACCAACCGTTGGGGTGAAACCAACCGTTGGGGTGAAACCAACCGTTGGGGTGAAACCAACCGTTGGGGTGAAACCAACCGTTGGGGTGAAACCAACCGTTGGGGTGAAACCAACCGTTGGGGTTAAACCAACCGTTGGGGTGAACCCGACCGTAAAGCCCTATAAAGTGTACCTATAAAGTTATAATCGAATAAAATTACTTAGCTAACGGGTAAAAAGTACTGAACCAAAATGGAAAATTTCGTGCACTTTCTGGTAGGAGTTTTTGACCGTAACTACTGAAGGCCACGTTCGTTTGGCAAATCCTTTGGCACAGATATTCCCGACGAACCAGGATATCCTTGTACAAAATTTAAACGAAATAGGTCTGATGTTACCTGAGTACCAACATGCAAACTAAACTGAAAATACGCACTTGAGAAGCGCGAACCATATATATGAACACTATCGTGTTCATATGATGATACGGAAAATTGGCTGATGCACAATTATCACATGTAAAGATCGTACTTAAGTAAAGAAAATACTTAATTACTGAATAAATTTGATATATTACAGATTAACAGTTGGCATATTTATCATGTATATAATTTGCATGAAATGGTTAAACTAACATCGATTGGCGATTCCGGTTCCGGCATATTCTTCAAACAAACGCGATCTCCATCCACAACAAACCATTGAGGATGGCCGATAAGGAATTCTGTGAAATCTTTCACATGTCGACCAGACACCAAACGAATCTCAGGCGCTGCCTTAAACAACAAACAGTCATTGGATAAAGATACATTTTGTCAATTTCAAAAATATTCTATAGTTTTGATATGGTCGAGTTCAGACGATGACCGCAGCCCCTGGTCCCTACTGGAACCTCGAGCACCTGGGGGGTGACAAAACGGATTTGCCACGCGAGTTGAAAAACACTTGTGGTTTCGTTTATTTGGGTTTTCGACCACGTCTCTGAACGAATTAAACAAATAGGGTACCTTGAATGACGAGTCAGGGACTTTAGCCGGACTCGAGAACCCGTGGATAAACGCAGGTTGGATAAAGTATTTCAGTTGCAGGCGTACTTGGGGTGAAACATTTGTATCACACGGGTAATAAATTGCCAGTTTTTACCTGCGTCAAAGTTTTAAATGTTAAGATGCAAATCATACACTATTTAACTATTTAGCCAGTCATTGGTTGAAGTGCAGTATTTCACCCGTGCTATATTGAGTTGGGTTTGAAATTTCGTTGTTTTTAGTGAACTTTTAGGTGCAAAATTCATTGGAGCTATCAGGCAAATCTTCATTAAAATGCAAATTACCAGCGATCTCGAAGATACTGGTCTAACTTCAGGCGCGGGTAAAAGCTGGGTGTCGGGTAGATCTTTCTAGCGCGGGTATACCTGTGATTAAAATAATCTTATTTACGTGGCTACAGAGCGGAGGGTAGGGTAAAAATTCTAGCCCACTTCTCACTCTGGTCGAATGTATCTTTGGTCTGCGAAATGTGGACGTGGATCATAGTTTGCACACTGTAACCATGCCGTTTTCAAGTTTGGTAACACACGTAAACGTACACTACAAAAAATGGTGAGTCAAATTGACTCTCTCCGAAATAGGCTTTTTGGGACGGCACAAATTGAGTCAGAATTAGTCTACGCCAGAGTCAAATTCGATTCATTGAGTCGCACGTTTGACTCTGGTGAAGTCGAATTTGACTCAGGTTGTGTAGTCAAATATAGCCTATTTCGAAGAGATTCAATTTGACTCACCATTTATTACAGTGTATCCGTAACAAATCAAACCCATCGCTGCATCTATGTTGTTATCCGACTGTTTGTGGCGACTCTCAGTGGTGTCACCTTGAGTAAATGCGCGTACACAAACACACTCACCTGAGATCGGTGTCCAAGAAGTGACTTTATTTGCATTTCTGGTCCAAATTTGACTAATTTCTTTTCGAAAAACAGAATCGCTTCTTGTTCGTAGTTTCTAAATTATCAACAACTTAAATGCTAAAAATGTGCCAAATGTAGAAGCGAAAATGAAAAACGTTCCGAACAGCGCAGTTTGATTTTAATGATCTGAATATAAATCTCTTGGGTCTATTGATTAATGTTTTTTGCAACGACGAATATGCATCCAGTGTTAAAGCGTCCCAGTGTCGGCTTATTTGTCTCAGACGCTCAGCACGAAATTAACACTGTCAAAATAAGGAACCGATCATGAACAGACCAATCATTGCGGACCAACTAAGTTTATACTCAGAACTCACAGGACAGCCCAGCCACAAGCCATCGGACATGCGTTCAGGGCTCTGCCTTTATTACGATTTTACACAGCAGGTTGCTGCGGGTTGCAGTGCGTTCTCATATCAAGTCGTGTGCATCTCAAGCTTAGAAAATAGAATTTTTCAGCTTCACGAGACGTGGTCGTATTGGTATATTTACACCAACGAATGAAATGCGACAGTAAAAATACGACCATAGCGATTTAAACACTGCAAACAGATATGAGATGGCGTGAACAGTGCACGTTACCTGTCTTTGGATAAATTTTGAAACAATTCCGAATCGTTCGCTGACGCGCCTGTTCCACTTGCGTCTCCATAGGCAATACATACGGAATCTCCTTCGATTCGAAACAATGACGGATACTGTTCCAGAAATTCAGCAAGTCCTTCCTAGAATCAAAATAATACATATATTGTAACCAGCTAAAGATGGTTTGGCAAATATAAGAAGAGGATTGATTCTGAAAAATGTATCGAACCTAATTGTCATTTGGTAATAGGTTATGTTACTATAGATGACGCGGCCCACGTAAAAATCAGGGGCGGAGAGTTTTTGTATGGGACTGCAATAGAGTAAGCTTTAAACTATAGTCCAATTTTTTGCTTGGCTTAGGCTTAAGCATAGCCTTACGATTAGGGTTAGGAATACGCTCATTCTTACGCGTAGGTTTAGGGTTAGGCTTAGGTTTAGGAATATGCTTATAATACTGTTCCGCCCGTGTTCTTTACATTAGCCGGTGATGCTATACTTTTAAAAATTTTAATGTCATCCTAGTGACTTTAAAACTCTAATTTTAACCAATCGTGCGAAGCTTAATAAATCCGGTGCTTAAGCTCAAATCAAAACACTTTTTCTGAAATGAGTATCTCAAATATTGCCAGTTAGCGATAGGTTTTCAAGCTGACAAACTCCTGCAACTACGGATCTCAAAATTGACAAAGCAGTAGGGCATATCAAATGTGAAGTGCTGAATGCCTAACATCACCATTCACGGGTTCGAAAGCTATAGGCCGTAGGTGCTAAACATATTTGAGAATATAAGCACTGTCTTTACACTCCAAAAATGGTGAATCAAATTGACTCTCTCGGAAATAGGCTTTTCCTCACTACAGAAACTGAGTCAAATTCGAGTCCACCAGAGTCAAATTCGATTCACTATGTCGCACGTTTGACTCTGGCGGAGTCGAATTTGACTCAGTTTGTGTAATCAGGAAAAGCCTATTTCGAAAAAAGTCAATTTGACTCATTATTTTTTACATTGTAGCCTTAGGAGAAGATTTAGGCTAATTCTCAACCTTATGTTTTAGACGTAGGTGAAAGCCTTGGCCTGTACCTAACCTTAATGTGAGCCAGTGTAACGACACTGTAGTAATCATTAAATAAAATTAGACGGATTAAAGTTACATCTGTTGCTGGTATCAGTTATTTTCAAGCTGAATTTGTGTTGCTGTATTTTGTCGGCATCGAAATATTTTTTCCGAAAAGTCGCCCCCTTTATGCCTAGGCCAGTAGCCAGCTCACCTTGCTAGGGGGAGCTGAAAATTTTGCAGGAGGGGCACTCATGGGTTTTATCTGAGTTAGCAATATTGAAAACTTTCTAGGGGAGCCTAAAATTATCCAGGGGGGGACAAAGCCCCCTGCCCCCTTTGGCTACGGGCCCGTTTATACCTAAACGAATTCGTAACTGATTAATTACCTGAGTATTTCCGACTGCTTCACGCATTTCCGGCGTAAAATTGCGTGCACCAAACTGACAGGACAAATCGTGAATGGTTCGTGAACCAGTTTTTGACATTAAATGATCCATGAAAAATAGAAGCGCATGATTTTTAGCTTCTTCGAGTTTCGCACCTGTGAGACTTGGTTGTGGCTTGGCTAAACTAAGTGACGGACCTGGAAAAACACCAAATAAAATGCCAACTGCAAAATAGTTGTACCAGCCTGTCAGAACTGGACGGTCGGGACGACCCCTTTCCTCGAAGTACTGTGCATATAATTGGTTTTTTTAATATCTCCGAAACAAATGACCACGCTGGGAATCGAATCTCGGACCTCTCGCTCGCGAGACAAACACGCTACCCATTACACCACGCAGCCGATATCATAATTTCCTATATTACATACACAGCTACACCGCGTATACCCACACAACCATAAGGTAACCATGCCAGCCGCCAGTATGAAGGCGATGCGGCATCAGATCTTTGTTCAGAAGACGTGGCGTTGAAGTCAAGGTGTAAATGTTAATAATAATAATTAATTTCTATTACAGCAAAACATTATAATTTTTTGTTGCAGGTACTAAAACAGCAGGGTCGCAGATGGACCGTGTGGAACATATTTGGTCAGAATCTGATCGGCATTGCAATGGAAACATGGCTTTCTTAGAATCATACGTCGACTTGAAACAAATTTCGAGTAGAGAGTTTTGCGAATTCTGTATGCGTTCAATATATAAATACACAGTGCGCAATGTTTAACAATTAATATTCGTATGTTAATGATACAAAATCTCCACAAGACGTGAAAGACTCCTGGTTTCAATTTCGAACGTCAACGTTGACACAATTGGTGTCTGATGTAAACCAAAATAATATTCATGCGACAAAGAGTTAACCATACCTGTTAAGTTTCCATTATGCGTAGTTGTACCGTTTGAAGCGGCTCCGGCAGTGCTTCTAGGACTCGTATCATTCGATCCGTGATTCGACATCATAACACAAATTTCGTTTGTAGTTTCCAAAACAGATTTCAAACTATCGACATTGCCCTGGTTAAAGTTTTCAAAGCCTTCAGCAGATTTTTAATGTTTTTTTCAAATTGTTTATGTAACTTAGCACTTGGTTAATATCATTTCATGTTACCAGAATGATAACTTCGTACAAAGTGTAACAGATAAATCGAGGCAAAGCGTTTCAAAGCAATAGATAACAGTTTGATTATTGGTATAATAATAATAATAATAATATTCTTCGAACATTTGTTTGACGTTCAGTCTTTGTAGTTTAATAAATATCGTTTATGCTTTATTTCAGACACTATTTTGTTGTTTTTTATTTCAAATTTTTATTTCAAAAACGGTTTCAGTTTAATGAATTATGCTTATGAAATTATGCAAACTGATAATTTTTAAATATTAATTAATATTTTGATGAGATATTTGCAAAATATAGCAAAAAAAGTTCAGTGTTTTATTTTAAGTAATTTGTCTTTGAACTTCAATTTAAACACGACGAATTTTTGAAAAAATGGTAAAATAATTTACTGTTTATGTTGAATGCAAAAGTATGTGCGTCTAAAACGCGACGCGTAATTTATGCTTTAACCTGAAACATTAAACATAAAATTCAAATTGACGTAGCGAAAATTTAAGTTCGGAAGGGTATATGTCATGCGGGTTCACGTTATAACCGGGGCAGCTTGGGATACGTTTTGTCCCTATTAGTCTATTGGGAAACATTTTGTCTGATGATAGACTCTATATCATATTAAAAAAAGTCGTATTTGTTCGCTATCACCATGTGTAAGTCACCTTTTGTCCTTCAATAGCATATGATATTCGACGTATTGTCAGCGAATATCATATGATATATTTTCAAATGTCTGCATACTTGAGGTAACATGCCCAAATTGTCCTGTTGAATATCATATGATACTAGAATTTGAAATTGGAATTTTTGAATTAAGACACTGTTTTTCTAAGTGGTTTTGTGTCGAAAATGAATTTGCAGACGTGTATTTGATATTTTAAGCACAGTTATGCCTCTGCCGTCCTACTTTCCATTAATTTATTACCACCAGAAGATTACACTGTTCCGCTGAATGTCATATGATATTCGTTGAAATTTTGGAATATCATATGATATTCGCATAAATGTCCCACAGTATCACGTGACATAGCGACTCTTGTACACGTTGAACATTTGAGAGCGGTGTTTTGCAAGCCAGTGTCGTATGACATTCGAATTTTGTCTGTTAACAAAATATAAGAGCCCGAATTTTAATATTGACGTCGAATCAACATGGGACCTCGCATGATATCACGCATATGTCGTAGGTCAATGTGCTATTCAAGCCAATTAGTAATTGGCACAGGCTAATCTGTTATTTAAGCCAATTAGTAATTGGCGTAGGCCAATCTGTTCTTCAAGCCAATTAGTAATTGGCGTAGGCCAATCTGCTATTTCATGTAATAGCAGTTTGTCCTGGGCTAAACGGCTAGTGAACTTAGAGACCAATCGGTTTTGGTTATTTGGACAGACCCAATACCGTTAACCAATCAGCGTTCGTTTTACATCACTGTTGTTCTGCTATATGTCACAATTGCTATTTGACCTGGGCTGGGCTGCTTTTAGCTCAGAATAATAGATTTGGTCAATGCCGATTTATAATTGCTCCCAATAACAGATTGGCCGGTCCATGTATAAAAGCTTTTTTGAACCTGTGGGATCAAGAAGGTTATTCTAAATTGTTTTACAAATGTTCCGCGTTATTTCTCGAAAAATTTTGGAACGGCAAAATATCCCCAGGATTTTTTCTTTCCTGTATACATCAGCCACATCGGAAGCGTTTGAGGAGAAATGAGCCATTTAAGATTTTTAGAGGCACATTAGATTTGTTTTAACAGCTTAAAGTTCAAATAAAAATAGTACTGTATTGAACCGAATAAGAGTGGGGACTAATATTTATTTGGCCTCTCCAAGAGGGTACCCCCCTTGTTATTCGGTTACGGGCTGTTATTTATTTTTAACCCACGCTCCACCGCCCTTCGTTAATACTGATATATCCTGTACTGCAATTATCCGTTGAATTAAACGTATATTTTTCTTGCGTCAATAGCTTGAGCGACAATTCAAGGATATACTTTGGAATGTACTTTCAAAATTAAAGTACACTTTAAAGTTTCGAACCCAAATTATTCGGTCCTGGAGTCATTTATGCGCTACAATTAGGGTTAATTCACATTTAAGGACTCTAATTAGGGTTTAGGGACTCTGGATACGGACTCTTATTGATTCGGACCCAAAATGGGGACCCCATTCTTATTACGCCCCTCTTATTCGGGTCAATACAGTACGTCTCGTAAAGTTTAGAACGAAAATGTTTGCTTAGACAACCGGCCAATAAACAAATTAAACAATATATACAGAAGTATATTTAGCTGTCACATGTACATCTGAAACATGCAAAAATGCAATTTCTCATCGCTTCAAGATGTTCGCAATGTAAATTCCAACGAGTTAATTAATTAACTTTGAGAGAGAATTAGTTATTTATGGTTATTTCTGAGTTAATAACAGAAAATATTACCTCACAGCTGATTCAATTCCAGGTGAGTTGATTATACCTCAGAATGAGTTCAATCAATTCAGAATTTTGAGTTGTCAAAAACCTAACTCAGAGTTCAGACTTCTAAATGGATTCAACTAATTCTGAGTTAAAATCGCTTCAGTGGAATTTACATTGCGGTAGCTATGTTCAGTATACCGAACCTGGTATACACCAAATCGTTACACTGTTGTTCGCAATCAAAATGAATTCTCTCAACGTTTAAATCTTCAAAAACGGCCGCTTTCACTTTTGATGACACTTTTCCATTTGACGAAAAATTTAAAAACAATCAAATTTGACTCTGACAACGAACAGCAAAATACAATTAATCTTTTCAACCAAAAATATTGCACAGTATTTTTTTGCAAATATTTCACTGCATGCAACATTGCACATTGTGCAAACAAGTGCACATACGCATTAATGTGTTTTGCACGCTTTAAATTGCAATTTTTGCAGTTATAAATTGCAGAAACGACGCATACAAGAAAAAAACATCATTATTAATGATTGAACCTACAGTATGACGCTGTAAAACAACAACCGTGCACTTGTAAGCGATCAATTTCATTTTACTGTTTCGCATTTCCACGTTCGCGAACATATCGTTGTTTGTTAGCCCTGCAGCCTTGTCGTAGACCCCCGTCAATATTTTTTGGCAAAAATTTTGTTGGTAAATGTGGCGAAAGGGTATGTCACTAGATATCGTACAACATAATAATATCACAGTTAGCACATTAATCAACGCAAAACATCAGTGTGCCGGTACCAATTTAGCTTGGCCCGCGGGTAAGAATAGCATCTAATGCTACGTTCAGAGTATTACGACAATTCGTCACCCGACAACTCGTCGACTACAATTTACAATCTGACGTCTCGACTGGACAATTATCACCTGTCATGGACTACGGCCCAGGATACTATTGGACGACAAGAGGTCGACCGACGAATTAATGAGATTGAACTTAGACAAAACAAACTAATGATTAAATTGTCAAAAAACTGACGCAACATCCGGTTACCTCAAAAACAATCTCTGATTTAGGCTCGAATTGACATTTATCACAAATATATGTTGCTATTCGTTTGTCTAACAAGCTACATTGTAAATTCTAGTGTGTTGATTTTCACTCGGAATGAGTTTAATCCACTCAGAAGCCTGAGCTCTGAATTAGATATTTCAGAATTCAGAATTTTCAATTGTGTGAACTCATTCTGAGTTAACTAATTAACTCATTGGAATTTAGAGTGTAGTACCAACTGATGATAGGTGCTATACACAGCGAAAAATACAGCTCTGAACGTGAAACAAAACAGAACAGAATTGTATGGAACAGAGTTGTTTAATGCAATGTTCACAACAACTTTTGACTGACTGCCACCGATTTGTACCGGTGTTAGGGTTACCTCATGTCCACATTTTAAAATTTACACTCGTTAGCCTCACCCGAACGACTGTTTCTCCGTTAGCGTCACCCTAACGAGTATAACAGAAAATTGCAATTGACTGCAAAATTAAGTTCAATTCAGCTCGTCCCCTTTTTCGGTCAAATTCAATCTTAGCATCACCATGATGTTGCTGGTAGTTTTTGTTTTTATTACCGTTTTCATCTATAATCGTATTAAGGTATACACGTAGGTTTTTGGTATGGGGTTAAGCGCGTACGCCGTAAATTCCAATGAATTGATTAATCAGCTCCGCTAGAGAGTTGGTTGTCTGTGAGTCAATAACAGCAAACATTAAGTCCTTCTAAGTTGAGTCAATTCTCACTTTGAGTTCTGTTAATTCCGGGAAAGTTGGTTAATTTAATGAGAACGAGTTGAATCAACCCAGAATTACGACTTCTGATAGCCCTAACTCAGAATGAGTAATTCAACTCATTCTGAGTTAAAATCAGCTCAATGAATTTTACAGTGTGGCTCTGACTTCTCTATAGCCAAAGTTTCTTCAACATCAACAGAATTCATTGTTTGTCCGCTGTAGAAGTGTTCCTGACCATCTACTATAGCAATTCCTGGTTGATGAGCTGGTTGCATACATTTGAAAATACGGACCCAAATCTGCACTTGCAAACATAAACTTCTGTATCGACAGAAATGATTTGAAATGAATAAAAGAGAAAACAGTAAAAAAAACACCAATCAGTTTGTACACAGTTTCACAATGGCTGAGTTTAGCTTTTGTATATACAGCTTTGACAGCCATAAATCTGATAAATTGTTTAGAAAATACTACAGATTTTAGGATTTTACACACAGAACAGATAGAAAATACAACTCATTTTGTGACTAAAAGAAAGAATTTGCTTGCAAAGTCTTCTAATACATTGTGTTGTTGCATTCGTGCAGATTCCGAGGCAGGGCGTATGCAAGGACGGGTATAACGGAGATATAGACACCTTCCTGAAATTTCTGGACAGACAAAAATATTTTTAACGGGGAACCTGCCACAGATCTTAAAAAGTCAAAATATATTCAAATGATGTTTTGTGCCGAAGTGAAATCATTGCTACACCTCTGACATCGAAATAAACACACAGATCAAACCGATTTATCATAGGAAGGAAACGTTGTAAAATCATTGTAAAACTTTGGAACTTGTGCATGGTGAGGTTCAGCATTCAGCACATTGTTTGCGTTTTATTTGCCCTACTTTTGCATCAATTTTTCAAATCTGCAATTGCAGTTGTTCGTCAGATTGAAAACCTATCGCTAACTGATGATAGATGCTATACGCATTTAAGAATATGGCCCCAGAATTAAACGGAGCCAAAATTTTCTAACTTTCACAACAATAATTTTAAACTCCATTGCAAGCCGTTCAGAGTCCCACATTGGAATGCACAATAATCAGCGGTAACCGTGGCTTCTCAAACGATGCATAATTTTTAACAGAGAACACAAACACTAAATTGCGCAGTTAACTTTTGTTTATTCAGCAGCCACTTGAAAACACCCGTATAGGAAAACGTTGAAATTCACTAAATATCGTTTGATGACTGTAGCAGACAAAAATGTTAGCCGACCACCATTCATTTGCTTATGCGCTTATGTGATATTAAGCAAAAAAAAATGCGAATCGGCTAAATATAATTGAAAATACATAGCTAATAGTTGTTAGCTGTATTTGAGCACAATATTACTGATTGTTAGAGAAGGCGATGTTGAAGGTATGTATGTGCCCCCCTCATACTTACGCAGGGACTAAACAGACGTCTCTGTTGACTTAACAATTTTGCCTAAAATCATTTTATAGGCACAAAAATCTTTCTGGTTCGCTAAAACATGTTTGAAACCTATATTCTTCCGAAATTAAATCATTGTTTCGACCCTGTTAAAAAAGTACTAAAAGTGTAATTTTTGAAAGCAAACACCGCTTTCAGTATGGTAGCGGCAATATAAAACCAAAAGCGCATTATAAAGTCTATAGCGGTTTGCGCAGCTTTAAGCTTTCGACGATTTAAAAATTGACGTCAAACGCGAAAATATTTTTGACAATTTTAATATGAAAAAATTCAAATCTTTTTGAAAATTACCCGGTGTTTCAACAACAACAACAACAAACCGCTCACGTGTCAACAGATCTTTTACACATTTACCGTTTTAAACGGTTGCAAGTTGAATTGTACAAAAATAGCAGTATTTTTATACTGCAAATCAATCTATTCTGTGACTGAATTCTTATAAGAAACACAAAAATGGTTTTCAAATAATTGCCGTTCAACAAATTACACACTCAGGCACCTAAAACAACTGAATCATAGGAATCGTTAACCCGGTTCCGTAGCAAAAGAAAGGGATGAGTCCCACTAAAAGACTGATTGGCGTTGCCGTAGCATGTAGATCTGGGTACGGACCTGGTTCTAGCAGGACATCGTTTCGGAAATGGAAATCTTTGCTTACACTGCAACAAATGATGGGTCAAACTGACTCTCCGAAATAGGCTCTACGGGACTACACAAATTGAGTCAAATTCGGCTCCGTCAGAGTCGGACGTAATACTCAGTGATTCGAATTTGACTCTGGCGGAGTCGAATTTGACTCAGTTTGTGTACGCGTCGAGCCTATTTCGGAGAGAGTCAATTTGAATCACCATTTTTTGCAGTGAAGATAAACTGCCGAAAATATATTAACATATGTAAATGTGCATTAATTTTCATTTATCCCTAAACTCAGGTAGCGATGTTACCTATAAATTGCAAGATGACGGTTACACTGTTCCTAGGCTTAGGCTTAGGTTTAGGCTTTGGAATTGGTATTCTCACTGAGTCGAAATGTACAAACTCGCTTTAACACGGACGTTTTGGAACTCAGACAGTGGCGGATCCAGGATCTCAAAATGGGGGGGCCAAAATTTCACAGGTAATAAACTTATTTTTGACCCACACATAAACCACGAACTATTGCCATAAAATTGACTTCCATTCGTTCGTTCAATTATTATGGGCTCGTATTCGGAAGTCAATTCAGTTTTGAAAAAGCAAAATCCAGTCAGCTTCAGCAATATCCGTTTCTGTTTTGAATGAGTTGGAACTGCCTGCTATTTTCGGAAAATGTTTTAGCATTAGCGGTTATGGACTTCAATTTTTATTTCGTGGAACAGCAATTGACACTCTATATAATTTTTGTCGAGATGCTGTTGGGGGGACCACGGCCGGGGTGGCCCCCCATAGATTCGCCAATGAATTCAGGGTGTAAAATATGTTAAAATCAGTGTCAATAGTTTATTTCTACTTTTCTCATAGAGACTCATCACAGAGTAACCTTATTCAGCAACTTACACAGCTTAAAAATAAGCCTAAAAAGCCTAAAACCAAAAGTCTTGACAACACTGAACTGATATGTCTGCTAAAATTAACCAATTAAACATTATTTTTACTACCTAATTTCGCTTCGCCTTCAAATTCTCTTCCGGATAAGCATATTCCTAAGCCTAAAGCCTAAGCCTAAGCGTATGGATGAGCCTGGGCCCTCCGCCTGATCCTCTGTTCTTTCAACAATGAACCCCTGTCGCGATCCATAAAAAGTAAACCATAAGCAAATTGCAAAATTTTTATGAAGTTTTAAACGATGTTCACAACATGAATGAATTGTAGAAACAAAAAAAAACACATTTAATGGGAAGATGTCGAGTAAAACGTAATGGCATTTGTGCAATTTTATACATTCACAAGGGTGCGGCAAGTATTCCATTTCAAAGGATATAAACCGTATTTTGAAACTGGTCAAGTAAACATACAAACCAATTTTAATTATCGGGATTTTCAGTCGCTTGATTCTAAAACCTGTAAATGTGTCTATTTTAGATTGTGTAATTTCAAAAGGGGACTGTCTCCGTGTGTTTTACACTTTGTATTTATACATTTCTGTTTGCATCCGTATGATGACAAATGTACATATACTTGAAACATATTTTTCACTCATTTACAAATTGTACGCAGCGCTCGCTGGCACAGAATTTTAGAAAACACTCTTTAGTTCAGGCGAGTTGCGCTATTTAGGGCGCAGTCAGGGTGTCTATAGTAGTTTTTTTGTAATCGAGAGAATAGCTCTATATCAAAATACTGCAATTCTAACAAGTAAAAATCCTTAAAATCAGGGTCGTGTTGTTATCAGGATGTTTTTTCGAGAGGGGATGTAAAAGGTCGGAGTCTCAATCGACACGTTGCGACTGATCCTCTGAATTGAGTCATTTTTGGAAGTTTGAGACAGTTTTTGGAATCGCCATTAAACTTTTTAAGTTTAATATTTCGAATTTTGAATATCTCTACACACAAAATAATTGCCTCGAAATTTCAAGACTCCTCTTTTGTTAAATTTTCAAGGCATAAATGTCTGGTGTTTCAGACATTTAATAGCCGTAAACAGCTGAGAAATTTGTGGCTGAAACGATTAAAACATAAATGTTTGATATTCAAGAAATTACTATTTCCAATTTATATGACATATTTCTTCCCTTCAAGAAACAATAGCTGAGACTGAAATAGAGACTCTCGGTAAAATAACGTTTAGATACGTTGTTACTTTGGCATTAATGTTAATACAGTTATCACCAAAATATCGCCCATGCAAAATTTTTTGGGTCTCTTCCGTTATCCCTTCCAGCCCGCAAAAAATGGTTCAATTTTGAAAATTTTTGCATATCTGAACTTCTCACGACCGCCCCGATTATTACACGACTAAATTTGAATTTTTGAAAAATTATTAAGGTCCCATTCCATTGGGAAGCATAAAAAATTTGTTGACAATAAGTTTGTGATGACAAATCATAAATCATTGAGTTGAATAGTGTTAAATTTTCCGTTATTAAGCGATTGATGAACGAACTTTGGTGAAATAACTAATTTGGCAAAGTCCCAAATCGGTAGCAGTGCTCCAAATCAGTTATTCGACAGTAACTCAACAACCAATCGTCTGATTTAGAACTATTTAACACCATTAAATACTCACAACGCAATCTGCATCGAATGGTTGATTTGTGAGCCTTGGGACGTTACAAAATCAAATTTCTCAAAAATTCAATTTAGCCGTTGAATGATCAGGGGAGGTCATGAGAAACTCAAGTACGCAAAAAAATTTTCAATCCAACGAGTTTTCGGTAAACGCCGGCTTGGGGGGATAAACGGAAAAGACCCAATTTTTTCACGTGTACTAAACAGCGGGTACTACAGATCCAAACAATATGGCATGAACAGCAGAAACGTAAAAATTTACATATAGCAGGTTTACATTTTTTCACCAAAATCCACCTATGGGCAAAACCCGAAGAACGTTTCAGCGGGAACCCTGGCGCGTCGGCCATTTAACATTAATATTTACAAACGCGACAAAAGCTGTTCAAGCGGGGGCGTAATTTCGCTTGTTATATTCTATAGAAAGGTTGACCCTCATTAAGTACGGGCGGCCTGCGTGCGAGGCAAACACAATCTTTCCATAGACGATAATATGACAAAAAACTGCCATAAAATGCGACGCCCCATGTAATACTTTAAGGGGTGTCAACGTTTCTGGTGGGTCTATAAAAGAGTAGGTTTAGATTCTAGATTACATTTTTTGCTTAGGGTTAGGCTTTAGGCTTAAACACACATTTTTGCAACACTTAGGCTTAGGCTTAGGAACACATTCTTGCAACGCTTAGGTTTAGGCTTACGCTTAGGAATACGCTTTTTTCTACTGTTACGCCCCTCAAAGTAACGTTGGCCAATCGGTCATTACATGTCAACTTTACCTAGGTCAGTACCAGAAAGTGCAGGGAGTTGCTATATATACAGCAAAGTTTTAACTCAACTAATATGCAAATGCGTTGCTTAAACCTTAGCGCAAGCCTTTACCTAAGCGTAACCCTGAGCCTGAAAATGAATCAGTGAAATGTATACAAGAGCTGATATTAAACTTTGACCAATCGGACACACGGACATAATCAACTGGATATCTGTTTTTGTTTCTAAAAAACAAACCTGGAGTTGTTTGAAACCATCTCATCAAATAGACGTCAAATACAATCAAATGGACTCGCTGACTTCAACAGGATCGGTCCCAAACCATCTCAAAACCGCCTGAGGTCTTCGATTTAGGCCCTGTTTAGGTTTTCACTTAATGCTTCGAGTTATAAGTTTTCAGGTTTTATGTTCAATTTTTATGTGAATATCAGTAAACTTTCTGTGCCGATGGCGAGCAACAGATGGCGTTCAAAATATTAAAGAAATTTCCGCTTTTTCGCGATAGAAATTACAACGTGAAATCGATTTCACGTTTTAACTGTCTCGACCGCTGCAGGATATTCTTGGTGCGATTTTGAACTTTTAAAAATTAATCAAATTGTGTCAATTTTTAATTAATAAACAACAACAAAAACACTGGACGCTGACGTTTTCACTGCAAAATACTCTTTCCATTAAAGATTAATGAAATATAAAGTGAAATTTTCAAAAATATCAACCATTTGTTGACGAAAATTATTTAGGACATAATTTATATTTTTCGTGTCTGCACCGTAAAAAGGGTAAATGGGGTGAGTGGTGTCATCATAATCTATCCCGCACCCTTTTTGAAATAAAGGTTCAACAATGAATAACTCTGTGGTTACAACTGTTGCCGATCTCGAAAAGCTGTTGGTGCCCGTCGAATTTAAATTTTCCCACGGAACCGCATGAGTAAAGTAAGAATTATTCAAGAAATCGTTTGTGTATCGGTCTGCGTATCAGAGGCAGTTTTAAATGTAAAAAGCAGTGTCGATGCAATACAATGTTTGTCAAACTGTATTTAATCAGCAAATACGAAGCTACATCTCATGTTCATGTGTATTAAGCCGACATGGCATTTTGCGACCTGCACGCCTCGTTGACCCACATTCTGTATTATCCGACAAACAAATCATAAAGTATAAACCCAACAATTTGGTATCCATCACGACCAATGTAAAGAACATGGGCGGAACAGTATTAAGCATATTCCTAAGTCTATAATCCTAAGCTGAAGCATAATGCGGGGTTCACATTATAACTGGGGCAGCTTGGAACACGTTTTGTCCAAGTTGATTCGACGTCAACATAAAATTTTGTGATCTGAACAGCGGTTATGTAGACAAAATGTGAATGTTACATGACGTTGACTTACAAATCACTGAACTCAAGCGATCATCGCATACATATAGCCATTTGTCATATTATACTATGAGACATTTACGCGAATATCATGTGATATTCCAAAATTCTACTAAATATCATATGATATTATGCAGGACAATGGAATTTGAGCGCGCTAATAAAAAACAGTAAAAAGTCAGACAATGCAGCATTAAATGATTTGGAAAGTTAAATTAGCTTCTACGTTTCCGTTTCTCGCTGATTTTTTCTCAAAATATATTCCTAAAGTACAAATAATTCAAATTTCAAATCTTAGTATCATATGACATTCTACAGGACAATCAATCTAGTTTACCACAACTTTGCGGACATTTTCAAACATATCATATGATACTCGCAGACAATATTTGGAATATCATATGATATTGCAGTACAAACAGTAGATGTCGCATCAGGATAGCAGACAACTCAAATTTTTTGAATCTGATAGCGGATAAACGATCAGACAAAATGTTACCAGCTATAGTCATAGGTATAAAACATATTCCAGGCTGCCCTAGTTATAACGTGAACCCCGCACAAGCTTTAAGCGTAAAAATGAGCATATTCCTACGCCTAAGCCTAAACCTAAAAATGAGCATATTCCTAAGCGTAAACCTAAGCTTAAGTCAAGCAAACAAATAGTCTAAAGCTTAAGCTTACCCTTTTCTAGTCCCACAGAAGAACGTTCCGCCCATGATATATAATCCTAAAAAGGATTTTTAGCAACTGAACTGCAGATTTGTTCAATTATCTCCACTTTCATAAATAAAACGTACCTTGTGGGTGTAAAAATCAAAACGCAAAGCATACGGGATCCGATTTTTTGTGCACAGATACTCAGTTGCATACTCTTGTTTAATACATTATATATACAGACGTTTTACAGCGAACATTTTGGCTTGGCTTAGGCTCATGCTTAGGAATATGCTTATAATACTGTGACGCCCCTGTTTTTTTAAACTGACCAATTATTCTAACAACCGTTTGGCTGCGCAAAAATGAACCTCATAAAATGATGCAAAATTCAAAACGTTGTTCGTTTTCACCCAGGTCGCAGTACGACCTGACTGGTTAAACAAAGTTTAAAATAGTGCAAATTTAGTCAAAACACTGATGTGTTACATTTTTAAAACAAAACCTCGTAAATTTAGTTGAAATGATTTTACGTAAAATGAACGCTACTTTTCACAATAAATCATAGACCAGACGCCAGACAGCAAACTGCAACAAATACCCTCGGGAATTTGCAGACCGCTTCATTCAGCGAAATTTGGCTGGGTGTAAAAGTTTTCACCGGAAATATAAAATTTTAACCTCGACGTCAGATTTCGTTTCCTGTCAAATTTTAACTTTAAATTCCCATTTTTATTATTTTTTATAAATTATTAGCAAACCGCTCTTATGCAATTTGTGCAATATCTATGACCAATCAGTGCGTTGAAATAAACGGCCAATGTTAAGGGGCGTAACAGTATATTAAGCGTATTACTAAGCCTAAGCCTAAGCGTTGCAAAAATGTGTTCCTAAGCCTAAGCCTAAGCAAAAAAATGTAATCTAGAATGTAAACCTACTCTTTTATGGACCCACCAGATACCTGGTCGCCCTTCAAAGTAACATGGACCGAATAAACACAGCGCGCAACTGACACGAACGCCACAATCAGAGCTGCCATCAAAAACTATTTTTTTCAGCAAAATTCGGAGACGCTGAACACAGCAGAGCAACATCAAAGGTTCGTTACGATCCCATTCATAAAACTTTGTTTTCGTAAATTTGAAATAAAATAAAACAAAAACAATTGACATAAACAAATTACGCACCTCACAGAGGCACGAAAACTCATTCATTAATATGATTTCAGTCAGCAGTGAGACAACTGAGTTGTATTCTGCCCTCCGCCTCTAAAAATCATAATAAACTTTGAAATGATTCGCTGAGAATGAAAATAAAGCAAAACGAATAAGCGACGTTGTTGGATGATGCATTGCTTACAACTGTCACTTGCGCTTCGGTAAAATGCTTCGAGTTGAAGAGTCTTCGGCATAACATACTGTAGTTACCCGAATTAGAAGGGGGGCACTGATATTTATTTGGCGTCTCCAGAGGGTACCTTCCCCCTGTTGTTCGGTTACTTACTGTTTATTTATTTTCCACCCGCCCTCCGCCACCCTTCGTCACTTGTGTATATATCCCGTATTGCAACTACCCATTGAATTAAACGTATTTTGCCTTGCATCAAAAGCTTGAACGATCATGCAAGGTTGTACTTTGGAATGTTACTTTCAAAACTTATCTGCGCTTTAAAGTTTCGAACTCAACTTTATTTGGTCTTAGAGTCGTTTATGCGCTACAATTGCGGATAATTGACATTTATGGACTCTAATTAGGGTTTAGGGACTCTAGCCGATAACGGACTCTTATCATGGTTACGGTCTCCTATTGATTGGGACTCAAAGTGGGGACCCCCTCTTATTACCTCCTTTTATTCGGGTCACTACAGTAGGACGCACTGTTACACCAGAAAATCGTTGACGTTTGAATGCGAGTATGTGTTTTTGAAGTGGACTATGTACTTATTGTACGAATACACATGTAATTGTCTAAAATTTTCCCGATTTCACTGTTTAAAATATTTTAGTCAACAAAAAAGAACTACAAAACGGTGCAATTTAATTCCGCCTTAAAATATAGAAATTGCAGAATTTTGTAGCATCACAAATATAATAATGCAAATATCGCAGTAATTTAGATTTCACGACAAATTTGATCGAAACATATTCGGATAAAATCGAAGACCTTCAACGGACTCGTCTCGACATAAAGCACCTTCAGTCTCAGCGCACAACAGCCTACAAAATAGTTTAAGTATTTTACAATGAATGACAAAAAGTTCTAAAATTCATGTAGCTGATGCATACTTTTGATTAAGCGAAAACTATGAGCAGATAAAGGTCGAATATCACGATCACCCTACCTTTCACTGGCCAATGTTACTTTATGGGGCGTAACAGTAGATTACGCGTATTCCTAAACCTAAGCGTTGCAAAAATGTGTTCCTAAATCTAAGCCTAAGCAAAAACATTTAATCTAGAATCTAAACCTACTCTTTAAAAGCTATGATTTGGTAATCAGGTTTGGTTAAAACACGAGGAATAAGTTTCTTATTATTTACGATTCGCGTTATTTAAGAGTCAGAGGCTACAAATTATTTCAACAAATTAATTGTATGCCACACAGTCTATTCAAGTTTGAGTAAAACCCTATTCACATGTGCAAGTTTTTGCAGTAAAACATTCACGTACAATTTGCATATGCAAGTTTGGTCACAAAACACGTTTAAAGTTGTCACAGCTGCAAACAATTCACTGCAATTCATGCTATTAATTTTAGTTTGCACGTGTGAACGCTGTTGCCAGTCAGTTGAACTTTATTACATTGCATTTTGATTGGCCAAACTGAAATGATGTTGTTAAGCGCTTCGGAATTAATTTACACTTATTGAATTTAGTAAAGAAGCTGGAATTAATTCAAATATCAAACTTCTTAAAAAATTTTGCAGTCCACGGCGTTGATGGTTGGACTAGTTTTGCATCTATTGGGTACTGAACGGAATTTGTATGTTTTGAATTTGTTTTCAAGTAAAAATATTGTGGACTAAAGCCTTCTCCACGCGTGAATGTTGCTTGTGGCGGAAAATTTCAGCTGCAAGTTTTTTTAAAAATGCATTCAAAGGACTTGCAGTTGCAAATTATTAATGATGAATGTAAGCAAGGAATTAATTCATATTTGTGAGCAGTATTGCACGTTGAGTTAAATTTACGAACATTGGCCGAACCCATAATATATAAGTTATGTTTGATTTTTCTTGTATTCGTTTACAAATTATTTATATAAATTCATATAAAAATTCAGAATGAACATGGAATTTTGTTGTAAATGCTTGCCACTGCAAGTTTTACATATTCGCGCAAGTTGCAGATGCGAATTCTCACCGCAAAACTTACAGGTGTGCATAGGAGTTTAATGAGCGTTGCCATAACTTAACCAGAAAATATTTGCTACAGTTCGTGAAAAGTTCAACATTCGTTTCAACTCCTTTCCGTTCTGCTTCACTTTACCTATAAATTATACTTAACTAGCGGCAACATGGATGATTTGAACGATTTACACAATCCGTTCATTAACTAACCGGCCACTTAAACCATAAGTACCCGAGATGCCTTCAACTGCATGTGCTAAATTATATACATTCAGCCCGTACTTTTGTTTCGCCAGCACTACTGGAATACCAGAAATTTGCGAGAGTTGTTCAGCGGTTAGCGATTGCGCCTCGGTCACTGCTTGTTCCGTTTGTCGAATGCTTTCTGACATCGATTCTGATGCAATCATTAAAACGCTTACTCCGCTGTCGAATGTATAAAACCTACAAACATTACATTCTAAGACAACACCTGGCTCATGCTAATTAACAGTAGCCTGCTTGTAATGAGGTGACCAGAAGGCAAAGGCCTTTAATATAGTTAACGTCGTGTCCTACAACCAATGGACCATATCAGCCCAAACAAGCGGCAAAAGACTGTCAATATTGTTTAAAACACCACTGTAGTCTGATAGGAACATGTAGATATCACAAGACACATCAGATAACATATTGTTTTTCGAAATTTATTTTTATTGGCATAAATAAAGCGCATGGATTTATAAACGACCAACTTCCGGTTAATGAAAAGTCTTGTCATTTTAGCAAAATAATCCGCCACATTAATCCAGGGTTAAATTCCAGATTCAATATTGTTGTTGTTGTTGTTGTTGAGTTTTTTAAATTTTTGAACCGAACATTGCATCAATGAGTACAGCGAAATCAGCTTTTATGTTGAACTGCATAGGATTTGCCACTGTTAAGAAGTACTGATTGCCTTACCTTACAGGTAAATGCAACGAATTCATAACTTTGCATGCATTCAGCAAATCTTCTGGTGATATCAACTAAAACACTATTACAATCGAACAATTTGATTCCCATGACAAATGCATTACTAGCACTAATAACAGCACACCGCATATAAATTTCTCGCATTAAACGACAATCTAACAGATATCCGTGAAACTGCAAGTGTTGATTAGCCGCTCAGTAACGCAGACCCAAAATTTACAGAAAAAATTGAAACGAACCACGTAAAGCCCTAAAGTTTTGCAGCATAAACATATAAATGTAATTTTGGCCACAAAATGGCTTCGAAGCATTTGCACCCGCAAACATTTCATTGCTTGAATTTATTGCACCTGCATTTTGATCGGTCCATTTTAAACTTTGCTAGTGAGCGACTCTTTATTAATAAGTCAGAGTAGTTTTTGAATGTAATGGAACATTTTGAATTATTAATATTGTCAAATATCAATTTGTTAAATTTTTCAGTCTACAACGAGGCAGACTGAACCAGTTTTGCATCTGCGGATCATTAAATAGAAATTTTACAATTTCAAAACGTGCGCATAATATTATGTTTAGTTTAAAAATGCACTCATCAAACTTGTAACTGCAATTTATTCATGATGCAGAAGTATACACAAAGAACTTAATTATAACGGCATTTGTTTGCACATATTTGCAGCTGCAAGAACTCAGTGTGAAAATTCGCACAAGTGAACAGGGTTTATAAGCTCATTCTCATTCTCATCCATACTTAACTGCAAATGCGCTTGGACCAGTTATCATCCTTACGCATATTACAACCACAACATAAAGACAAACCACTCCACTCTGTAAACTTACTGAAATCCAAAAACCAGAAAATATAAAGCCACGAAATATTTGAAAAAGTATAAATGTACAATAATTTAAATATGAACAGCGCTAACCTCTAAACCACGAGCTCGATTTAGCCGGCAGTAGACATCAGACAACACCATGTAGCCACCAGCGTCCTGTTTTAAATGATAATGCCATCGTTGACCACAGCCAGTACAACACATACATTATGGCGTTGCCTGGGAATTTTATAGGTTTTCTCATCTCGGGATTTTGTCGTTTGAAACACAAGAAGAAGACCCTTGAAAATTTTTATAGAACGTAACTCACATCCCTTTCCAAAATACTGGCTACAACCATGCATGAATTCAAGTAGAACATTTAAAATTTAAAAACCTGAAACAGCCTGGTCAGACACTGTTCACACCCGATACATCTCGAATCAAGTAGTCAAACTTGAAATAGGGTTGCGCTATACTCTCCGTGCGCCACCGGACCACACGTTGGCGTCCGGCGTAGTATAGTACAACGCAAGCCATAATCAATAATCGTCTAACAGACGCAATACGAAAGCATACGTTTTGCAATTTCAACATTGTCAAAAACTACAATTAACGATGGACTACGCTATGTCTGTGATTTTGGCATATCGCTAAACTAGAAATCAACCTTACAAAATATAACTATTGTATACATAGCAAAAATCATTTTTTATATATACAATTCAACTACTACAAGTTAATAACTATACTGTTTCCAAATTTCACCCGAATTAACAGACTTACTTTCGCAGGCTGTTCTATGAAATTTGCCAACTGACGTGCAAGTTCTTTAAAGTATACATCACCGTTGCCATGACTGTCTCGCGTCACTGGATCGCTGATGCCCAAGCTAAGCAGGTGCGATTTAAATCGAACTGTCTACAATTCAAAAATAACACTATTACAAAATTACACCTACAACAGTGTTCAGTTCTAAACGGTAAAGTTTTATTTTAAAAAATTTTAGTCATCAATTCGTTAATAAATTTCTAGTTCGACAACATATTTTTCATTTACACGCCGTACAATCAAAATGACATTATACATACTTTGTTTTGAAAGACCCTGAGCTCAAACAGTGGGTTTAAAACCTAAATTATATTGAAATGTTAAATTACATAAAGTACATTGCAATTATTAACATCAAATACTAAAAAATTAATGAGTTCAGGTTAATCACAAGAGCTTGCCTATGGGAAGACTTAGAGACTGAGGGGCTTAAGCTTAGAAGACACGTCCTTATAGCTAACCTGGGTCAACAAACAATATTATTTACAATAATTAATTCCCACTTACTTCATCTTCAGTGATATCACCTTGTTTGAGACGAATCTTTTCTGATATACTTTTCGACAGCTGAACCATTTCTTTTGCCTGCAAAACACTACTTTTTCAAAAATATAGTAAACTACAAACATTGCTATTCGCCGACGCCACGCGTCAACAAACTAAACTGTCCCATATATACATGGTAACCTCAAGTGAAACGAAAGTATAAGAAGGATTACCACAAAAAACATGAACTGGATTTCGGTTTTGTAAAATATCACACCGGATCAAGATATCTGGACAGTAGTGACATGTGGTCTAGAATAGTGCAATAGGGTCGTTGTGAAAGTGTTAAAAATGCATCAGCGTGAGATGTTAAGTTTTTGTCATGTAAACACGTTGGATACCTTAGGCCACAATAGGAAGAATTGTCAGCAACGTTCTGATAATTGAATGCCGTTTACTGTAAGATTTGAATTGATCCTATGGTTCCGGCTTCGGGTCCGGACGGCTACTACATTATCCGGCTTTGCATCCGGTATTTTTGGGCATCCGGTCGCACTTTGGTGCTTACGGAACATTGAAAACGAAAGGCACTTTGCAGCAAGGATGGTATTTACCATGTCCATCAATTTACTCAAATCTTCAAACGACTGATGTATTTCTTGAGCTGTTCGTGTATGCGATTCTTGCATTCGACGCTCAATTCCAGTGATTCCTGTTCGTGTTTTTCGACCCTTAAAAAATCAACTCAACACTGATATTTTGATAAGTTTTAAAATGCTCAAATTAACTAACAGTTCATCCTGTTCAGGTTCGTTTTTGGTGAAATGGTGTCGGTCCGTTTGTTTGTATTATTGTTTACAGTTTCAGCAAATTGTATATATCGCTGGCTGTATTAGCGATCTACTAACGCTGTTAAACTAATATTAATAATATTAATGGAGGCCTGCCAATTCTGAGACCACTATATCAACTTTTCTTAAACTATACCTTGTAACAAGATTAAGGGTGGGAGAATAAACTTTTGCAACCGCGGTCGCGACCCAAACGCCTGTTCGAATCGCGATCGCTCGCAGACGCAATCGCGATCGCTCGCAACCGCAATTTACGTGGACGCAAAAACCGCGACTGCGACCGCGGTTCAAACCGCGACTGTGACTGCGGTTCAAACTGCGACTGCCACTGCGGTTCGAACCGCGACTGCGAACGCAATTAAAATCGCGTCTACGATCGCGTCTCAAACCGCGACTGCGACCGGGGTTCAAACCGCGACTGCAGACGCAATTAAAATCGCGTCTATGATCGCGTCTTAAACCGCGACTGCGACCGCGGTTCGAACCGCGACTGCGGACGCAATTAAAATCGCGTCTACGATCGCGTCTCAAACCGCGACTGCGACCGGGGTTCGAACCGCGACTGCGGACGCAATTAAAATCGCGTCTATGATCGCGTCTCAAACCGCGTTTGAGACGCGATCGCTGAAACACTCAGACACGGCTACAAAACCGCAACCGCAACCGCAGTGGACGCAATCGCGGTTTCTACGCACTTAATTCTGTCCGTGACTGTAAGGTGTTTGATAGTAATTTTGTTTTCAGGCCTTTTTGGGTATTTTGTCGCACGATTGTCATTATTGTTAACAGTAAGAAAATATGTTAATAACACAAGTCGTGATACTTCATTTCTGTATGCGAATAGTAACGTCAAATCCAACAATATGACTTTATTATATTGCTAAATTTGAAATTCAATGAAGCATTTATAACAATATTCAAATCTTTACACATTTTGTGTGACCCAGTTTTTTTGAAAATCAACCAATTCTACGCAGTGGCGATATTTTATATCTTGGGTTTGTAGTTACAGTTCGGTGCAGAACTGTCAAAACGAATATTTGCCACTGCAGTAAGGATACTGGTGAACCAAAACGTCGAGCTAAAATTGAAAATCTGTGGACATAACATCACTGCTGCTTGCCGCTATAAAATAGAATTTTAAGTTTAGATTTTGTTGTTCGATTGAAGGTATGTACTGGTTTTGTAGCTATCCCACCGTGAACAAAGTAGTTGTGTTAAATCCCAAAAAATAGTGTTTACCTTTTGGTTTGAAATTACTTCTGTCCAAGCTTTTTTCGACAGCGCATTGTCAAAATGTTCGTAGAACTAAAATAAGATTTAGGTATAACACAATAACGCGTAATAACGTAAACTTATACCTACCAGTTACATACCAATAACAACAAACTGATTAAAGTGGCATATCCACTAAGAGACAGGACTTAGACTTGAGGTTAAGGCTTAGTGGACAGAAGATTAGAGCTTTCATGAGCCACCAAAATAACAGCATTTTATTCGGTTTTTAAACATTTTACTAATGTTTAAGGAAATGTTAGAAATCACAGTATAGCCATTGCGCAAGTATATCATATAAAAATAACCCTTACATATAGCGAAATCAATAGTTTGCCTATGCAATTTACATAAATAATATCATACCAGTTGTAGCTGTCCTTTTACCTGATCTTCGCCGCCATCACGAAATGAAAATCTAACGTCATTGTTCGGCGAATACGACACAGGACCTAAGCCTTGTAGTTTAGACGGGCATGGCGCAAGAGTTGTGATTATTTTTCCACTGAAATGACTAATGATAATGTGTGAATTGAAACATTCAACAAAACCGCAAAAAAGACACAATCACTGCATATTATACAGATTTTATTTCATAGACGCACGTTCTAATTTAATACAACTTTTGCTTTTAACGGGATTTCTTACATCACATTACACACTATAATACAAGCCATAATTTTGGTTTAAAGGCAGGGTCGACGCACCATACTGTAGCCAAAACCAGGATGGGGCACAAACCTCTCGACTAAAACCCAAACCCAATTTTAGCATAAAAATTATAATAGAAAGTTTACATTTTGAAAATTTTGAAATTCTGAAGTGCCGCCTCCCATTTGTTGCGCCCTTGTTTCTGAGTGGCCATAAAAGTCACTTATGCATGTGTGTAAATTGTCTCAACGTACTTCGATAATTATTAGCCAAAACCAACTTAATTAAAAGCATTGGCGGAGGATGGTCTGCTTGCCGTGGTCCACGTGTTTACGATACGACTTTGTCCAAAATCGCAATGAATCGAAAGCTCTTATACAGTTGGAAACGATTTAAAGTCAAGAGGCCTACGTCAACATAGCGAAGCCTCTTCCCAAACCGAAAAAGCGAGTCTAACTGAACTCATTTCTAAGTCGATTAACAACTGTTTTAAAATACTGACCGTTACAGCACCACTAAAACCAACCTTCTGAACAAACTGTGCTGTTTGTCAATTGATACGACTAAATTCAACTCCAATTTCAATTTACATTGAAAATCGCCAGCATCAACCCATAACAGATACGTTGGGAACAGAAGAAGTGTGCCATCTTCGAACGCTGTCTAAAACAACTTCAAAATCAACTCATTTAAATTGCATTGTGAACAAGTTGAAGTTGAATTAGATTTCAAAAGTGGCTTCAGTTTTTAAACAATTTTCCACTTGTTCTAAAAACTATATCAATACAGCTAATTTACAGACATTATAAGTACAGTCATGGACAGAATTAAGTGCAACCGCAGTCGCGACCCAAACGCGGTTCGAATCGCGATCGCTCGCAGACGCAATTTGCGTGGACGCAAAAACCGCGACTGCGACCGCGGTTCAAACCGCGACTGCGACCGCGGTTCGAACCGCGATTGCGAGCGCAATTAAAATCGGGTCTACGATCGCATCTCAAACCGCGACTGCGACCGGGGTTGAAACCGCGACTGCGGACGCAATTAAAATCGCGTCTATGATCGCGTCTTAAACCGCGTTTGAGACGCGATCGCTGAAACATTCAGACGCGGCTATAAAACCGCAACCGCAACCGCAGTGGACGCAATCGCGGTTACTGCGCACTTAATTCTGTCCGTGACTGTAATTTGAGCATCGTTCCAGCCAATTTTTATGCTTATAATTTCATGCCAACAAATGATAAAATGAAATAATGCAAGACGTTATAAACGTTGCTGTACTTTGCATTGTTTAACCCTATCATATGGTGATGGACGGTGACCGACGGTGTTGTACGAGTGACGGACGGCGCCGGACGTCAAGTACAGCGCAACCACAATTGTGCTCCGTTACCTTAAATCTGCACTGTGAAAACATGATGGCATATAATTACTGTTTTACGTCTTACATTTTACATCCCAATGTTGCACAATCACATTCCGACCAGCGTTCCATATTGGTTAGAATGATCAAAACATCCGTTCACATTTCGAGTTATTACTCACACACGTGTAGTAACTATAAAAATTAAAATATCCCGACTATAAAAATTAGAAAAATCTCACCTTTTCATCGCCGTCATAAATTCGAACTGAAGCCGATTTGAACAGAGATTCGTTGACGTTAACAACGTCTGTGTACCATGTAAACCGATCCATAACTTATATCCTGATATAATACCTAAAGTAAAGAACGTACTGTAAACAAATTGAACCATTTATGCTTGAGCAAGCGTTCGTCTCGACTCAAAATTTGAACAGCAAGAAAGATAATCAAAATTGTGTTCGATCATCGAGATTGAACATCTTACGTGGAAAAGGGTGTAACTGGACACTAAAAATAAAGGAACCAGATATTGAAGTATATTGCATGTATACTTACCCATAACGTCTATTTTAGCCGGAGACAGTTATCCGGTTGTACTTCTACGCTGGCGTGGAATGTTATGAAAAAATCTCACAATCAAGTGTAAAAAACGTTACGGAGCTGAAAATTTGAGCAAAAACTACATTTTGAAACCTGAAATGCGACAGCAATGATACATAGTATGGGATTTCATTGATGATAGGGTGAAGCCTTCCGCCGATCCACTTGCTTAAATCCGCAAGTTCAGCCGGCACTCAAAAAATTTGCCTCCGGCATTAAATTTCGGCCAGTTACTTTAAGGCTGTCCCATTTTCTCGTATGACTACAATAGAGTAAAAGACATGCACACGTTTTTCTGCGGGACTGCAATAACGCTGAAACTTTAGATTAATTTCGTTGATTAGACGCACATTCTTAGCTTAGGATTATGTTTACGCTTATACTGTTACTGATGTGTTCTATTGACCTAAATTTTTACGCTTTATTATCTCAGCGGTTTTCAAAAAACACCACTAAACTCCTACCGAGTACCCGAGACATTTCCATCTTCCGGTTCGACATTGGGTTAGCGAAATACTGGAAGGTAAAGTGAAATCTAGCATTCATATGCATCCAATATCTGTGATTTACAAATTATCAGCTCAGAATGCGCAATTACAATAAAATAAAATGACAACTTTTTACTCGGCCGACATGCAAACTGTTTAATATAAAAAGGAACTACAGCAATGCATCGAAATCTATTCAAAGTCCAGCGAACGAATCGGTTTGTCAACGGTAAATTCTACGCGAAACGTCACGAAGTTTTAAACAGTAAAACATTAATTTTGTTGTCTTCTTAAAACAACTGTGTTCTAAAATTCAACACTCAAATTTTACTATAAAAAGCGAATCCGATATTCGACAAACACCGTTGTTTGTCCACTACGACTAACGAGAAAACAAACACAAATAAAAATATTGTATAAAACCGTATAAACATAATACAATTAAACCTGTTGAATATTGACTACTAACATCCTTAATAGCGATTAGGGTGACGCTATACTTTACTGTTTACAAATTGTTATTCGGCGCCATGCGGCAATTCAAGGTATTATGTTACTTTTACGGCCGTCCCGGTTTCTGGTGGGTCTGTAGAAGAGTAGGCTTACCTTCTAGACTACATTTTTTGCTTAGGCTTAGGAATAAACTCATTCTTACGCTTAGGCTTAGGTTTAGGAATAAGCTTAATGATATTGTTCCGCCTCTGTTCTTTACATTGGCACCAACTCTTGTTCCTGCACAAGTCAATTAAATATGAATTTTATTTGAAACCACATATCTTTAAACATCATTTTTATGTTCATCAAACCGCTCTGATTGAAGCCACTACATAACATATTAATCCTAATCATATTCCACTCAATTATAGAAGATACAGCAAAAAACTATCATACAGTTCACAGTAGTCTAACGTAGGCAGTCAGCTGTATCGATTACCGCTTTAGTGTTCAGGACCTGTTAATAACCGCAGTATGAAATGACTGTGCAATGTGAACGACGTAATAATGTTTCAAACACTAAGGCTATCATAATTCTTTAAACGATAAACACAGCAATGCTCTGCAAAATAAATAAACAAATAAACAACCAAAAACAAACTAACAAACTACAAACCCAGTTACTCAAAAACGGCAGAAACAACTGTTAAACATGCCGATTTTTCAGGTAAAATTTTTTTCGTTACATTCACTGATGGATCCAGAAATTTCTGCTATGGAAGACCGCGTGATATAGTGAAAAACGCTCACCAGCAATAAGCAAAAATTAAAGTACTGCATCGTAAACCAAAATTTCAGATTTGATCCCGGACGGGTGGACCAGGCCTGTGTGGCCTCTCTTGAATCCATCAAGGTAACATTATTCATATACATAATTTAGGTAAAGCTAAGTCTAAAGTTATCTAAGAACATAAAGAATTGGACGAAATGGTAATATTACACGGTGTTGTGTTTTAATTTAGCGATTATTAGCAATCACAATATTCTAAACTTCGTTAACAGTTCGTAAATTAGCGGTTTGGAGGCTTTTTTAGTCTAAAAAACAACATATTATTCTTAACAAAGAATACTTTATTGATTAACATTGAATTACACTACGACAATTAGAAACCGGTCGCATACAAGAATACACCACCGAAATTCCTGCAGGTTAAGACAACAACCCTACTAAGCACCTTCAAAACTAACTTACTGTCTCACCGGACAGGGGTCACATATTATTTATCGTTCGTTGTTTATTCAAACTAATACAGACCGTCGCAAATTGAAATACCTGGCTAAGCCCCTGACCTACAACAATCGCTCATATTATTCGTTTTTATCAAAGATGCGTCGACTCTGCAGCAGCAAATTGGGCATCTTGACTCCACAGGCTTCGATAGACTTTGAAAATGACTAGACATATGCAGAGAACCAGCGGACCAACAATTGCACCAGACAGCCCAAGCCAGTAGATGCCACCGATGATGGCGAGACCGGTCAAGTACGGATGGCTGCCTCTGAAAACAAATTAATGTGCCAAATGTGAAGTCTCTATAATTCGCAACAAATTCAACATTCGCCACAGTTAAAATTGGACAACATTTGATCAATTATGCAAAAAAGTCTATATAAACTGGTGATAACACCGGTAATTCATGCAGAACCATAATGTCATTCCAAGTACATACATAGGGACGCTACATGTACTTGTCGTCACGCGCCACAAAAAAATTGTTTACAAATTTTATGCCGTACTATGCGGCTATTCAGTTGCGTTACCGGACGATTAATATGACCAAATACATCATCACTACCCTGAATCCTTATCCATCAACTCTAAGCACTTCAACAACAAATCACACCCACAAGACCAAAATCTGAGAACAACTCATTTGTTTGGTGGACTTACTTGACTTCTTCAATAAACGCATTGTCAACAACCATCGTTGGCAAAACGTTCGCTGCGAAAAATAACAGCCCCAAGATATTATCACCACGAACTAAGCACAGTTCGACGATACCCGGAATCGCGACCCAAAATGTGGCCGTCAAAGGCACAGCAGCGAGCAACGCGGCAATTACTGAAAAACAACAGTTTGTTATAATTGAAAAAACATTCTTATCACAAAACAGAAAATATTGCTTAATCTAAATAGTGAAAAAAATCAATAAAACCGCTCAAGCGTCACTTATATATTATTCCGCTTGTCTTCCGTCTCTGCTTTTAACACAGACTACCCATCTCAGCATTTAGTGTCTTGTACGTTTCAACCCACATTTAAGATTAAGGCTTAGGCTTAAGCGAAGGTAAGCGTTTCCTACACCTATGTGTAAGCGTGTAGGGCATGTACAAAATACTAATACCGAAACTTCGATTATTTTATGCATAACTAAGACATTAACAAAAAGTTAAAAATCTTAATAATTGTAAATTGAAATTCCGAAATTTTTCTGACCGAATCTTGAATTGTTTTCTGTGAAATATGACTTGATATTTGACATCCTTAGTCACAAATAAAGAAAGCTTGAACGCATGTATCGTAACAACAATTAAATGGGCATAATATACGCTTACGAGACGGGACAAATACAACGTTAATATCAAAAAGCGTATGAATGAACCAGGTGTATGCGCCATAGAAAACTGTCTTCTTAATCGACAAAATGAAAACGCCTCTAAAATGTCATCGATAAACAAATAACAGCCGCGCTAAAACCGTATTGCAGACGCCTTCTATCATGTAACCATATGAAAATAGCTATGTTCTATTCACACGGGCAAATTATTGCTGAGAGAACTCGCAACTGCAACTTGCATTAATATCTTAGAGCTGCAAGTATTTACAAAGAAATACAAGCTTAATTCTGAATCCTGACATGAAATTATATAAATATATTTGCAGACCACTGCAAGTTAATATCAAACACAAACTATACTTTATCTGTCTAGCCAATGATCGTATATTAGTCCAATTTCAAGGCTGCTCATACATACAAATTGTATATTCATTATAGACAAATTGAACAAATTGAATCCCAAGTTACCCGAATGCATTTTCGAGAAAAGTTGCAGCTGCATTGAATATTCACACGCAAAGAAGACTTAACTCAAAAGCTCTTGACCTGAAAACGCTTTCAAATTCCACGATTTCCATTTAGTCTTCAATAAATGTAAAACTAGTCTCGTCACCATCGTCGTGGACTGCATAACATCAAACAAGTTTAAAATTTGAATTAACTGAAGCTTCTTCAACAAATTCCAAAAGTCTGAATTAATTCAGAGACGCTTATCAACAAGGTTTTAGTTTAGCCAGTCAAAATGCATGTGCAATAAAAAATTCAACTGACTGGAAACAATGTTCACTTGTGTAAATTAAATTTAACCTCATTAAATCCAGTGAACTCTTTGCAGCTGCAAAAACTTCAAAGCTGTTTTCTGACTGAACTTGCACGTCATGCAAGTTGCACGTGAAAGTTTTGGCAATTATGACTTTTGGAATTTGTTGAAAAAGCTTCAGTTCGCTGAAAAAACTTTCACGTGTGAATATTGCTTCACACATCATAAAATCTGTGAATTTGTTCTACAGAGCCCGCAATTGAAAATTTTACTTGATAGATTCTTCAACAGCTTGCGTTATTTGATTAGTTTCTTTTGAACTGCTTTCAGATTTTTCCGAATGACCACTTGGTGTAAGCTTACTGAACAATTCTAAAGGCTTCCACTGTTCCTTTGAAGTCGCCAGAAGATAATACAGGACTGTTAAGAAAACAATCTAAAAGTATAAAAATTAGAAAACAATACACTTTTAGTCATAATTCAGTCGTAAAGAGTATTCTACAACATCGCATATTAAAAAAGCATACGTTAATCTTCAACGATTTATTAAGTCTGCGCTATAGTCACCGCGCGCCACCTAACTTTGCCGCGTGTCGCAATTATAATTTGCATTTCATATTTGATACGAAACGGCGGACGGCAACGAGCAGCACAGAAACACAAACAGAGCAAACGGTCATATCAGAAATATGGACTTTAAAACTTTCAGACCTGAAAGCTTGAGATTTAAAACTTCATTTCGTAAAAGCTTACAGTTCAATCAAATACCTTAATTTTACAAGCTAAGATTCGTCCAAAACGTAAACTTAAGTTGAAGGGTATGTACTTTACCAGAATTCTTGAATATAAAAAAATTATGTTTTAAACATTGCAAACACTAATTTCTACGCTTTTGAAACTATTAATGCCTAACATTCCAAACTTTTTCCTAGGAATATACCAATACCAAAATTTTTTTGCGATACCAATTCTAATTTTAATACATGATGCTTCCGCTGAAATTACTTCATGCATCATTATAAATGCGAAGACTTAAACCCTAAGTTTATTTCAATTAATATCTCAAACACGTCATACTTAAAATGTTAAAGTCGTGAAATTTTAAGACAATTTTTGTGTCTATAGTGCAATAGTCATGATTACGCAAAACTTCTTGATGCAATCATACAGCCCGCAGTTGGGCTTGCCGCAAGTCGTACATTAAATTATTGTAACAAAAATTTTGACGAGTGAATATTCTCCGCAACCTTTTGCCACCGCCTGTTTAAGCTAAAGCAAGTGCAACAGGGTTCAAACAAAAGCAAAACAATATTGCAAATAAAACAAAACAATCGTCCAAACAAATTCGAAATAAAACAAAAAACAATGAAAACAAACTTACCGTTGACACTATAAAGTTGACAAGTTCGAAACCAAAACTGAGAATGACACCAATAAATCCACCAAGGAGGGACCAAAACAACGCCATATTGCTTTGTATCACAGAGACCAGAGATGTGAGAACCTGGAACAAAAATTATAATACAAGACAATACTATTAACAAACCTTTACAGTGTAAAAATCGTTATAAATTTTGTTACAATACGGCTTGTACAGATTATAACTCCTTACGTTCGCTGAGTTTTCCCTGACGGAGGCGAAATTCCTTGCCATGGCGGTTGATGCGCCAGCTTTTGCAGAGAGGGATGAGACATATGCCTCGGGCGGCAAACCCCCAAAACATGAGAAGAGGCAGCGACAATATTTGTTACCAGTGAAAACATAACCTTGGTTCAAACTGCATGCAGATATGAACCATCTCATCAACCCATCTCACACCCTAGAAAACAAACGCAATCACATTGCAATTTTTACCGAAGTTAGCGTTTCCATATTTTCTTGCGCAATTTTAAAAATGTCATCTTTGAACGCCATCAGATCAAATGAACTTGTCAAATGTCCAATTAAATCAGAGATTCCTTTGTCATCCACAGTTGCATCCGCAATTTCGTTTGCGTGCTGCCTATAAATTTGTTTACAAAAATACACATTAGTACAAAAACCATTAGTTTACTCACGTTTGGAAAACATCACAGATAATATATACATTACACCCATTTTAATCTCGAGTAATAATTGAAAAGAAACACAAATTAGAAACAGTTGTAACAAGATGTTTCGCGTCTTTTGCCTTAACCGACTCAGAATGGAAGATTCCAAAAAATCAGCGTACATTCGAACCAGATGTGAGATATCAAACAATAATTATAGTCTAATTCCATACTGATATATAATAATTTTACCAAAACTCACTTACCTGTCAATCCAAACCTGATAAATTTTATCAACCAACTGTTTGACTTGAGCGTCTAGCAGTTCAGCTTTTTCTGGGTCTTCGCTTCCGATCAGGGAGTGCGCCTAAAATAACTGAAAATCTTTAATAAACCATAGTTTTATCCTGTGTAATTACAGCAACAACAGTTTATTTGCGTTCAGTGTGCGAACCTGCATACCTTCATATTTGGCTGTCGCTTTGAAACCTTATACACGTTCATTAGCTTTAGGCTCCTGACAAATAACCAAACATTTAAAATGTCATTTTTTACAAAGCTAACCATATTAATTCAACCAATCATAATCATACTTCATCACAATATCTTGCTTCTCTATTTAGAAATTCACCTGTTCAGACAACCAAACTCTGGCATATTTATAACCATCATCAACAGCTTCATCAAGTGTTTTATCACCCAAAGCGCTCTGGACAGATTCGTGAATCCAAGTTGCCACTGGACCCGTCGCGTTTCCTCCAGTTGCAGTCGCTGTTTGATTCCAAACATTTGTCCCGAGTTCAACCAAATGAACCGTTTCATTATGCAGCTAAAATAACGATTAGATGTTTTAAAGTGTGTGAAAACCCCATATATCGCACGAAAAACCATTGTTTACCTTCTCATGATGATAAAAAGAATTTTATTCCTAAACTGATTGAACCTCAGACTCCACACTATCATAACCAATGAAACATTAGATCTGAAAACAATTGTATTCTTACTTGAAAAACAATGAATATGCTCGTAAATATTGCGAACATGAGCATAAGAATCATTGTAATCACGCTTGACAAAATATCCATTGATCCTTCCAAGCCATCAATGAGCTGAAAGTTAAACAAATTTAAGCAACTACCGAAGCAAAATACCAACAGTATTAGTCACATTACAGCCGTCACCTGGAAAAAACTTAAACAAAACTTAAATCCACATTAACAATCGAATATATTTATTTTAAAGCAATTATGATTGGAAAACAGCCAAAATAGAACCATTGTTACATACTCAAATACTTCGCCTAATTGCAAAAGTTACTATATTATCTCCAAACCAGGGTTTCAACATAAACAATTCACAACAAATTGGAACAGAAACAAAAAATAATTTTTTCGCCGGAAAAGGAATCGCTTTTAGCAGGAATTTCGGCCAGAACAGGAATTCCTTTTGGTGGAACCCGTTCACAAACACAATAGTAAACAAATACATGACAGAAATGCGACAAAAAAGCGACAACTTTAATTCAACTTACTGCTTGGTCTCCGGTAAATAAAACACGTGCAAGATTGCGAACAGACGAAGGAAATGCGGCATGAAGTACATGTCCTGCTTTTTGTCGTAAGTTTCGTGAACACGACTGCATGGCATTCCATAGTTTTTCCCACAGACCAACAGCAGCACCTGCAACAACAAACATCAATAACAATACCAGCAATACAATAACAGTTCTGTGTTTGAAACCGTCCAATGTTATACAACTTCAAAGCAATAAAACAAAAATCGAATCGAAATAGCAAGGATTGTGCTATACTTTACTGGCCGGGGCTTCGTTCATTTGGATTGAGTCGAAAGTGCCGCAATTTCTTCATTGCTTTACTGCTTCGAATAATAATGGTGTGTGCGTTGCACCATCTAGGTTATACTGCGCACGCCAATGCGTCCGGCGAGTATAGCGCAACCCTAAATCAGTAATGTATACAGTATGCTTACTATGACGTAAACTCATATTTAACAAATTATCTCCTTGACCGACAATAACAAATAAGCAGATATACGTACCAGCTCGTTTTAAAAGCATATACGCCATAGGTATTAACAAAAGGCTCAGTAGCCATAAATGTGTTGCGAACCACAACAAAGCACAAGCGCACAACAGGTATTGCAAATACATATCAGCCATAGATGCACCACCAATGTGTCCCTGGAGTTCATCAGCTGAATCTTTCGAACCCGTAGACTGCGAGTGTCCCAAAGACGTTGGTTGTGTATCGCTACTAGACTCTAAAATACAACATTGCATTGGGACCAAAAGTTACAAAATAATTATTTCTTGTACGGATACAGCCAGAAAAATAATTTCGGCGAGTGCAGCATGAGCTGCTGTGCATGTATAATGTACAAGAGATTTAAAGTAAGTTTTTTATTTCAGGGTTTTTCATAAAAGAGTACGAGCCTTCTTTAAACTGTGCAAACATTTTGTCTCACGTCCCTACACCACTGTCTCTATGAAACGACAAAATATGCGACCAAATTTTCAATGATGAGTTCAACATACGTGCAATAAATAGTTAAATTTAAAGTACGATTATCTAATTTAACTATCTCTCACTCAAAAACATGTCCAACCAACCGACAGGCCTATATACCTATTGTTTTTAGGTTGTTTAAAATTTTTTAAAGCCAAATGTCAAATTTTTAGCGAACATCATGAAAAATTAACTCAAAATTTTTAACGTAGTTCAAATGTTAACAAAACAAACGCTTCAATTATTATTATGTATAATAATTGAAGCGTGTACTTTGTTAACATTTGAACTACGTTAAAAATTTGGAGTTAATTTTTCATGATGTTCGCTAACAATGTGTGACCTCTTCAATACCTCTAACTGAAAAAATACTAAGTTCAATACTGACCATTTAATCTACACAGCTCAACTGAACAATTTACATGATTCTCATGTCCCATCCTCCCATCCATCACGCTTACCAGTAGACGAAGGTATTCCAATTATTCCAGCCTCACAAAGGGCAATGACAGTGCAAAGCGCAAGAAAAATGACGATCTTAAACGCGCCAAACCAATTCGATACAATACAAAACGTAACGAACCACGCCGGCCCCGCTAAACCTTTTGCAAGCGTCGATTGCGCTCCATCCGGTCCTTGCAGCCATAACCAAGCAACGTACGTTCCAATATACAAAATCCATAACGGTACAATCTGATAAACAAACAGCAAATAAACGCGCAGTAAACCTAATTGCGCCAACCGTATATCAGTAGTTTGCGTTAAAGCATACGTGTCAGTTTCTGTCCTGAAGGTATATATTCCACCAAGTTTTCTTCATACCCATTTATCCACGGGACACAATATTTTTACCAACTGTGTCCCATACGGTCCTTAAAAACATATATACTCACAACGCGAATACGTATTACACTGATATTTATTAGCAAAATTACAATAGAATACGTACGTGAATCTAAATACCAGTCAAATTATTTGATGTGGCAGAACTCGTATATACCAACAAACGCAATTAATACTGCATATTACGTAATGCAAAAATATATGATAAAAACATAACGACTAGACATTATCCATTATTCAGAGAACAAAACAATAAAGGATACGTAGCTGAGAATTAAATGCACACATACGCGCAACATATAGCAGTATAGCGCCGTCCAAATAACTACGTAATGTTTACCCACTTAACAGCAAACGTCGCAATTAAGCCGTCGAGCATTGTAACGCATTTTGTCATCGCAACAAACACCAATGAAAAAGCTTTGTATTTTGCAAGACACAGTGCAACTGGATATACAATAAGTAGATATCGCCCATTATATGACGTTAACAACTCCCACATATGATCAACGTATCGATCAAGAAGCCTGCAATGCATCATGAATGTTTAACTATCGAACTCAGTATGAAATAAATTGTTTTCCTTGTGTCTTTTGCATGTTTCAGATATTTATTTTTACATTAATTGCTATTACGTTTTTCAAAATGAATGCTGTGTATATATTTGTGTTAATGGTAGGATTACACAAGCACTAAGTACTTTTTAAACGCACATGATATGCTCGAAACTTCTGGTGGTAGCAACGTATAAAAATTGTAAGTTTTAATTATATTATATGAAGTCTTTTTATATCATGATTTATGTCGTTTGAAAACATTTCGCATGTGTTCTTGACGTACCTTAAAGGCAATAACAAAATCCCAATAAGAAGAGGTGTATTGCTTTGTTTTAGCCCGCGTAACCAGCCTTTCGTCCCACTAGATACCATATTCTTCAACGGAAAAATCAATGTACCCACGAGCGCCGCCCATGCCATTGGCTTCACTGAAATACAACTCCCATATATCTTTTGCCAATCACCACAAAATCATTTTAAAAATACATTTTTGTGAACGGCTCTATATGGTACTGCTTCACTTAGAATATTCATATATTACATGGCATGAGACACTTATATACGTTTGCGCGCGTACATATCTTTAAACAGGAAAGTTACTTGGTTTTCTTAAATATAAGAAAGTTTCTTGGTTCAGCAATATATTGCCATAAAGATACCGCATAAAAGCTCGTCTGTACTTATACTAAATGTGTTAATAGCAGTCAACATCTAACTTTTGAACGTTTTAAGAACACATCAGAAAACCGAAACCAGAATCTTTTCATAAAATATGTAATAAGTTGGGTAGGCTAGGGTGTGAAGGTTTTAGTTCTGAGTGCTCAGCAGCTGAAAATGAGGTACGTTCCCAGGAGGTTTCGAACTCAGTCGACAGATTATCAGCCCAGTGCGTTAGCCATTGAGCCACGACGCCTCACAATTAACTGCTGTTTTTCTGGTTTTGTGCCTTGCAAGAACCTCAAAATTATACACAAATATCTTGGTTCTTCCATCTTTTTACTGCTGCTGTATATGAAGGCACTACATATGCAGATGTGATTTACCGATGTACAGCATCAGCATAAGGTTATTATGTACTTGTCTGCATGCTGTGACATGCGGATGTATGGAGGCAAATAATAAACTCATACTGATGCTGTACATCGGTAAAAACACTGTTGCATATGTAGTGCCTTCATATGCAGCAGCAGTAAAACATTGAAGAACCAAGATACATGTGTATAAGGTTGAGGTTCTTAAAAGGCATAAAAACAGAAAAACTCAGCAGTTGATTGTGAGGCGGCGTGGCTCAGTGGATAGCGCGCTGGACTGAAAAATCTGTCGACCGAGTTCGAAACCTATTCGGAGCGTCCCTCATTTTCAGCTGCTGAGAACTAAAAACTGAAAAACTGTCGTTCCCTATTCTACCAAACTTATCACACATGCATCCGCATGTCACCAAATACACAGTGTACGTGCAACAGATCCAAACGTAAAATCTAACTTACAGAAGGCGTGAAACAACAAAAACACAGCTGAAACCGCCACCAGACACAGAACCAGAAACACAAACAAGGCAACGTTGTACAAAGCATATCGAAACGGCTGTTCATCGCCTTCGGGAATAAAAAACGACAGTTTCTTTTTATATGGTGATCCCTTGCTAACAGTCATATCTAGAATTAAACACCTGTAGGTAAAAATCGACCGAAATGTAGCAATATTATTACTATACAGCAATTTTCCAGAAATGTTCATCAATCGTAATTTCAAAACACAAAATTCAACCCCGAAAACGGCATGGTAGAATTTGCCGAGCTTAACAACTTAATATGTAAATTGAATAATCAATAATACCGAACTTCTCTACAGAACTAGACGTCCGCCAGGCAAGTGGCTAAGTTTTGCCAACTTTTTGATTAATACCGTTTACCAACCCCACAAAAAATTTACTAGCTACAGTATTATGCTTGGGCGACTTTAACAGTTAGTTATTTAATCAGTTTGGCTTGGTTATGTACATAAAAGCGGTTTCTTAAACAAATGTCAACGCTATTTCAATGTTTGAATAATTATTCACATGCGTCGAAGGTTCCACTCTAGCCAATTTTCGACGTGTTTCCGACCGTTTCGGAATAAACGCACCTATCTTAAACATAGAGACACACAAATTAATAACATTGAAAAACAACATACACAAATTAATATATAACACTTATTTATATCGTTTCAGCAAAGATACTGTACTGTTTTTTTGTGGGGTTGGTGGATTATCAAGTTGGCCTTAGCCCTTGCTGGCGGCGTCTAGTTCTGTGGAAGTTCGGTATTTTTGATTATTCATTTATATTAAGTCGTTAGTTGTACTCCCATGCCGTTTTCGGGTTGAATTTTGTGTTTTTGAATTACGATTGATGCATTTCTGGAAAATTTGCTGTATAGTAATAATATTCTACATTTCCGTCGATTTTTACCTACAGGTGTTTAATTCTTATATGACTGTTAGCAAGGGATCACCATATAAAAAGAAACTGTCGTTTTTTATTCCCGAAGGCGATGACAGCCGTTTCGATATGCTTTGTACAACGTTGCCTTGTTTGTGTTTCTGGTTCTGTGTCGTGGCGGTTTCAGCTGTGTTTTTGTTTTTCGCGCCTTCTATATAGTTAGATTTTACGTTTGATCTATTGCACGTACACTGTGTATTTGGTACATGCGGATGCATGTGTGATAAGTTTGGTAGAATAGGGAACGACAATTTTTCAGTTTTTTAATTCTCAGCAGCTGAAATGAGGACGGCTCCGGAATAGGTTTCGAACTCGGTCGAGCAGATTTTTTCGTCCGGCGCGCTTCCGCTGGCCGCGCCGCCTCACAATCAACTGCTGAGTTTTTTTCTGTTTTTATGCCTTTTAAGAACCTCAACCTTATACATGTGTATTTTGGTTCTTCAATTTTTCTTGCTCGCTGCATATGAAGGCACTACATATTCAACAGCGCTTTTTACCGATGTACAGCATCAGTCTGGTTTTCCTTATTTTCCTCCATACATCCGCATGTCACAGCATCAGACCAGTACATAATAACCTTATGCTGATGCTGTACGTGCGGTAAATGCACATCTGCATATGTAGTGCCTTCATATACAGCAGCAGTAAAAAGATGGAAGAACCAGACATTTGCTTCTATAATTTTGAGGGTTCTTGACAGGCACGAGACCGGGAGAACGGCATTATGCTGAGCCGCCGCTTGGCTCAATGGCTGACGCACTCAGCTGATAATCTGTGCTACTGAGCTTCGAAACCTCGGGAACTGTACCTCATTTTCACTGCTGAGCACTGCCAGAACTAAAACCTTCACACCCTAGCCTACCCAACTTATTACATATTTTATGAAAGATTCTCATTTCGGTTTTCTGAGATGTGTTCTGAAAACGTTCAAAGTTAGATGTTTACTGCTATTAACACATTTAGTATAAGTACAGACGAGCCTTTTTATGCGGTATCTTTATGGCAATATTATTGCTGAACCAAGAAACTTTCTTATATTTAAGAAAAGTCCATAACTTTCCTGTTTAAAGATATGTACGCGCGCAAACGTATATAAGTGTCTCATGCCATGTAATATATGAATATTCTAAGTGAAAGCAGTACCATATAGAGCCGTTCACAAAAATGTATTTTTGAGAAAATGATTTTGTGGTGATTTGGCAAAAGATATATGGGAGTTGTATTTCAGTGAAGCCAATGGCATGGGCGGCGCTCGTGGGTACATTGATTTTTCCGTTGAAGAATATGGTATCTAGTGGGACGAAAGGCTGGTTACGCGGGCTAAAAACAAAGCAATACACCTCTTCTTATTGGGATTTTGTTATTGCCTTTAAGGTACGTCAAGAACACATGCGAAATGTTTTCAAACGACATAAATCATGATATAAAAAGACTTCATATAATATAATTAAAACTTACAATTTTTATACGTTGCTACCACCAGAAGTTTCGAGCATATCATGTGCGTTTAAAAAGTACTTAGTGCTTGTGTAATCCTACCATTAACACAAATATATACACAGCATTCATTTTGAAAAACGTAATAGCAATTAATGTAAAAATAAATATCTGAAACATGCAAAAGACACAAGGAAAACAATTTATTTCATACTGAGTTCGATAGTTAAACATTCATGATGCATTGCAGGCTTCTTGATCGATACGTTGATCATATGTGGGAGTTGTTAACGTCATATAATGGGCGATATCTACTTATTGTATATCCAGTTGCACTGTGTCTTGCAAAATACAAAGCTTTTTCATTGGTGTTTGTTGCGATGACAAAATGCGTTACAATGCTCGACGGCTTAATTGCGACGTTTGCTGTTAAGTGGGGTAAACATTACGTAGTTATTTGGACGGCGCTATACTGCTATATGTTGCGCGTATGTGTGCATTTAATTCTCAGCTACGTATCCTTTATTGTTTTGTTCTCTGAATAATGGATAATGTCTAGTCGTTATGTTTTTATCATATATTTTTGCATTACGTAATATGCAGTATTAATTGCGTTTGTTGGTATATACGAGTTCTGCCACATCAAATAATTTGACTGGTATTTAGATTCACGTACGTATTCTATTGTAATTTTGCTAATAAATATCAGTGTAATACGTATTCGCGTTGTGAGTATATATGTTTTTAAGGACCGTATGGGACACAGTTGGTAAAAATATTGTGTCCCGTGGATAAATGGGTATGAAGAAAACTTGGTGGAATATATATACCTTCAGGACAGAAACTGACACGTATGCTTTAACGCAAACTACTGATATACGGTTGGCGCAATTAGGTTTACTGCGCGTTTATTTGCTGTTTGTTTATCAGATTGTACCGTTATGGATTTTGTATATTGGAACGTACGTTGCTTGGTTATGGCTGCAAGGACCGGATGGAGCGCAATCGACGCTTGCAAAAGGTTTAGCGGGGCCGCGTGGTTCGTTACGTTTTGTATTGTATCGAATTGGTTTGGCGCGTTTAAGATCGTCATTTTTCTTGCGCTTTGCACTGTCATTGCCCTTTGTGAGGCTGGAATAATTGGAATACCTTCGTCTACTGGTAAGCGTGATGGATGGGAGGAATGGGACATGAGAATCATGTAAATTGTTCAGTTGAGCTGTGTAGATTAAATGGTCAGTATTGAACTTAGTATTTTTTCAGTTAGAGGTATTGAAGAGGTCACACATTGTTAGCGAACATCATGAAAAATTAACTCCAAATTTTTAACGTAGTTCAAATGTTAACAAAGTACACGCTTCAATTATTATACATAATAATAATTGAAGCGTTTGTTTTGTTAACATTTGAACTACGTTAAAAAGTTTGAGTTACTTTTTCATGATGTTCGCTAAAAATTTGACATTTGGCTTTAAAAAATTTTAAAAAAACTAAAAACAATAGGTATATAGGCCTGTCGGTTGGTTGGCATGTTTTTGAGTAGAAATAGTTAAATTAGATAATCGTACTTTAAATTTAACTATTTATTGCACGTATGTTGAACTCATCATTGAAAATTTGGTCGCATATTTTGTCGTTTCATAGAGACAGTGGTGTAGGGACGTGAGACACAATGTTTGCACAGTTTAAAGAAGGCTCGTACTCTTTTATGAAAAACCCTGAAATAAAAAACTTACTTTAAATCTCTTGTACATTATACATGCACAGCAGCTCATGCTGCACTCGCCGAAATTATTTTTCTGGCTGTATCCGTACAAGAAATAATTATTTTGTAACTTTTGGTCCCAATGCAATGTTGTATTTTAGAGTCTAGTAGCGATACACAACCAACGTCTTTGGGACATTCGCAGTCTACGGGTTCGAAAGATTCAGCTGATGAACTCCAGGGACACATTGGTGGTGCATCTATGGCTGATATGTATTTGCAATACCTGTTGTGCGCTTGTGCTTTGTTGTGGTTCGCAACACATTTATGGCTACTGAGCCTTTTGTTAATACCTATGGCGTATATGCTTTTAAAACGAGCTGGTACGTATATCTGCTTATTTGTTATTGTCGGTCAAGGAGATAATTCGTTAAATATGAGTTTACGTCATAGTAGCATACTGTATACATTACTGATTTAGGGTTGCGCTATACTCGCCGGACGCATTGGCGTGCGCAGTATAACCTAGATGGTGCAACGCACACACCATTATTATTCGAAGCAGTAAAGCAATGAAGAAATTGCGGCACTTTCGACTCAATCCAAATGAACGAAGCCCCGGCCAGTAAAGTATAGCACAATCCTTGCTATTTCGATTCGATTTTTGTTTTATTGCTTTGAAGTTGTATAACATTGGACGGTTTCAAACACAGAACTGTTATTGTATTGCTGGTATTGTTATTGATGTTTGTTGTTGCAGGTGCTGCTGTTGGTCTGTGGGAAAAACTATGGAATGCCATGCAGTCGTGTTCACGAAACTTACGACAAAAAGCAGGACATGTACTTCATGCCGCATTTCCTCCGTCTGTTCGCAATCTTGCACGTGTTTTATTTACCTGAGACCAAGCAGCAAGTTGAATTAAAGTTGTCGCTTTTTTGTCGCATTTCTGTCATGTATTTGTTTACTATTGTGTTTGTGAACGGGTTCCACCAAAAGGAATTCCTGGTCCTGCCGAAATTTCTGCTAAAAGCGATTCCTTTTCCGGCGAAAATTATTTTTTGTTTCTGTTCCAATTTGTTGTGAATTGTTTATGCTGAAACCCTGGTTTGGAGTTAATATAGCTAACTTTTGCAATTGGGCGAAGTATTTTTGAGTATGTAACAACAATGGTTCTATTTTGGCTGCTTTC
>JASANG010000230.1:0-46326 GCA_030248215.1 Enoplolaimus lenunculus
AACGACTCATGAAGCGCCTTCGACCGAAGTGCGATCCTCTCATGTGGATGAGAGGCTAGTATCAACTGAAGTTTCGATGGAAACAACAACAAAGGAAACTTTCCGAGAAGACCAAGATCGTCTCCGTGAGGAGAAAATTCGAAAAGCAATTGAAAAACGTCAACGTGAACGACAAGATAAACGAGAAAAGGCTGAGCCAGAAAGCCCGCTGGACAATGTTATACGCCAACCTGAGTCAGCGCATTATGGTCCGGCTGTGTATCCTCAACGGCAACCGCGAGGTCGAGCAGTTCGTAGCAAACGAGGGAGATCACCACAGGTAGACGATGCGCGTCCGGGTGTTTCGGACGTACAGTTGCAACAAGGTGACCCGAGATCTCCGTCGCGTATGCACATTCATCAGGCGGGTCCTGTACCAAGAGCACTGGCGAGGGTTCAAGACGAACTGCGACAAGATGCGCGTGCGATCGCACAGCCAGCTCCTTCGAAGATGCCGCGTTCGGCAACACCTATGCCGTCACCGGCGACATCACCTAGGGCTGATGACGAATTGCAAATAACGCAAGAGAAGGCAAGTGCACTGGAGGCGGCGGTGGAGCAAGCAGCAGTGGCGCAGCGTGGCGAAGATATTCGCCAGCCGGAGGCTCCACGTCAACAGCAGCAACAACAACAGGGTGCGCGACCGCGTGATGCAGGACCACCGCGTAGGGTAGATCAGGCGGAGCAACAACGGCGAGCGTTGGTAGACAATTGGCAGCAGGTCGGAAATAACGCTGATCGGCAATGGGAAAATCAGAGGGCGTACTGGATGGGCCGTCAAAACCGCGAACTACAACGACGGGCTGATGAGCTGGCCACGGAAAAAGAAACACGGTGGTTGCAATCTCAACAGCCGGCTCGACCGAACCAGGCTCCATTACGACACATCTCGCTGATACGATTTGCCACTAGGTGGCAAGGCCAGTTGCTGCAAAATGAGGGTGTCGTGGTGGCGTTTAAACGATATATGAAGCGAGAGGAAAACGGACTTATGACGACGTTGAGGAATAGGGCGCGTGAAGGCCCAATAACATTATGGACATTCTTAACGGAGTTAGAACACATCGGACATTTGCTGTATAACATGTGCCGCGAAAGATTTCGAATCGCTGGTGCGCAGCAGCAGTATATGATCTTGGTACAACGATTAGCGCACACGCTCCGACTGGCAGCGGCACTGGAAATTGCATCAACAGCAGTGGTGTTGTATAGAACCCACCCAGAGGTGATCATCCTTGTGGCCCGGATCGGATTTACCGAACAATGGAACGGCTACATGATAAGATGTTTTACGATCGAGATGGTGAGCGAAGGGCGTTAACAGGGTCGATGGGAAACCGTGTTGATGAACTACGGGATATGAGGGATTATTTCGAATGGGAGATCGACACACACATCTATGAAACGATCCGTTTCCCGTACAAGGCGGCTGCAGTGATCATGCATGTGTGTCGTGAGGCGCTCACGCGGAATCAATACGTGGATAAGGCGCGTAATTTGCTGGCGCAACTACAGGAGCAAATCCCGCGGCGAGCAGCGGATATGGTAGCCATGAATAGACATTATATGAGAATGTATTGCGAATTGGCAAATCGCATAACAACTGGAATGCGCAATGCAATCAATGCGGATGGCGATGTGATCACATCAAACGACGTCATTCCACCTCCTCAGGTCGTTTGGTGGCAAATGTATGGTGGCGAAACTGATGATGAATGGCCACACTTTATGCGACGGGTTTTTAACGAGGGACATGTATTTTTGAATTTATTGGATAAAACTATAAAACCGGAGCGATTGACTCCGCGGGATTACCAATATCCACCGGATGATCTCCAGTTTGATAATCCTTATCAACAGCAGTAACTGTATTTTTTTATATAATAGTGGTTTCATCAAATTTTATGGACTCGGTTTTGTAATATGGTGCTCTTAGTAATTACTAGTGTATGATAATTGATTTCGTGTAATAGTGGTAATTTTTAGTAATTTCATAATAATCGGTGGTATAATTTTACGGGCCTTATGGAATCTGCCATCTGTTGATACATAATAATGGTTATTCGTTTCTCTTTTTATTATTTTATATTCGAAACTGGTTTAATTTGGGTGATTTGTTTAATTTGCTATCGGATAATGACTGGTATTATGTGGACTTTGGTGATGATTGGCGGTGCTCAATGGGTGCGAAATGGATTCGAACAGTGATATTGTGCGGATTATTAATGGGGTGCCTCTGACTTAACCTAGTCATGCACGTGGTTAGTATGAAAAATGAGTGACTTGTAAATCGACGGGTATTTCTTTGTTGGACTTGGCAGACTGGAGTAAATTGGCGAGTGTATTTCCGGTTAGTATGTTTAACGGTTGACAATTGGTTAGTGAATGATATAGAGAATTTATTAGTTTTTATTTTTTGTTACTCGTATGCCTTATTTGTTATGATTTTGGATTGGTATGTTGTTATTTGTTTAATATTTTATCTGTTTTTTGGACTGACGGAAAATTCGTGAACACTTTTCATCTTAGTAAAATTGGTAAATTTTGGTTTCTAAAAATTTTAAATGTGAATATAAATTAGTTGTCAAATTAAAAATATTTCACGCGGTTCGTAACACCTGGTTATCGCTTCGCGGGATTTGGTGTGTGTGATAGCTTTTGTCATTAGGTACTGCATACACGTTCTCTGAAACCAGGGCGTCTCTTGGTGCGTTGTTGCAGTGTGCCTCTTGGGCGAGTTGTTGGATATGTCCGCATCTGCTGATTCCCTTCCTGTCTTTGGACAGCGCTTTTTAGTTGCCGAGCGCAACTCCCGATGGGGACATCGGGCATTAAAGAAGGGGGGATGTAGAGATGTGGATATGTCCATCATCTCGTATAGGTTCGAAAACTTAGTAGGTGACATCGGGTGAGCACCGAATTCTGGTGTGAGATGCTTTTCTGCACAGTATAATGTGAGTTGATCAGAAAAGGGCGGGTGGACCCTGGAAGCGTCGCCACTGATCTGTGGAATCGCTGTCCGGTAAGCCCAAAGCTCGGTGGATGCAGAACTGGAAGGCTTTAGATCGAGAGGCTTACTTGCGGCGTCGGACATGCAGTAATGAATAAGGTAAAATCGGGATAACTCGATAAATCTTGTGAGGCGAGCATTTGGGTGTTTTAAGCGTGAAATAGTATTGAAACGGATAGAATTGACTTGATTAAGTCCTTTTTCATTCGGTTTACTAAGTTTTGAGTACTTTTGGCAAGGTTTTACTTGGCTGAAAATATTGAACTTACTAGTATAAGAGTTGATTAACTCTGAGAGACTAAATAGTTGATATAATTATTTGTAAACGTTCTGAAAAGTTTAGCCCAAGCTGGATTCAGCTTGGGCAGGGCGGATTTGCCCGGTTTTGCTGAAAATTTCATAAAATTTTACCTAGAATTGAATGTGAAATTTTGGATGCGATGGATGATGCATAGCTATAGTGTGTGTTGAATAAATTCCCTTATTCATTTTGTATTGTGTAAATTGATTAGTTTACTTTGTTTTATTAGTGTTAGTTTTAAAAGATTTGTGTACTACGTGTATTATGTAGCGTTTTCTTTTGTGCATAGTTAGTGGTGGTTTTGTTTAGCGGATATTTTAGTTTTGGCGGTATAATTCTGGACGAGAATAAGGTGTATGTTTATTGGTTTAGTTTGTGGAGTCGGTTTCTTTAAATTTTGGGAGTTTTTGAAAATGGTGAAACTTAGGAAAATAACTGGTCCGGGATCCGCGGACCGGTTATGCAAAGTAGTTCCAAATTTAGAAGAGTGCGTTTAAAATCTGTCCAGCAGAAAGGATTGACTTTTGGTTGGTGAAAGGTTTGCAATTTAATTTGTTAGTTTTCGTTCTGTTTTCTATATGACTTCGAATTTTGCAGTTGCACAGGCCGCCCGCTTGCGATCGCGGGTGGGTTGGTCCTGGGCAACTGGTATAGATTTCTGTGGTTGGACAGTTTTGCAACACCCGTGCTGGGCAGGTTTAAGCGCCGATCGGCCCGATCTGCCGCCGTTACCGATTCCTACGTTTTCAACACCGGAGATAATAGTAAGTGTATTTCACGATTTATTTGGGTGTAGAATCGGTTGCCGGATTCGGAATCTGATGGGTTTTTACCCAATTGCATTCAGGTTACCTACAATATTTATGTGATAAAACTAGTCTAATTGATAAAAATGGCTCAAAAGTCTGACCAAAGAAAAATTTACCCAGAGTGCCCATAACTGGCGGGTAATGATTTCTTGCGTTTCTTCTAGTTAAAGTGCTTAGTCGAGTAATTTTAGTTAACCCTAAGTTAGTATTGCGCACTTGAGCCTAAGTTTAGTTAAAACCCCTTAGCTTAAGTTATTATTCCCTTTGGGACGGTGCGCGGCTCTCCGTCATGCAGCCGGACGGGTCCGCCAGGTATCCGGTCATCCACCTGGTGTCTAATGTGCAAGTCGCTATCGCGGCCTGTTTTATCGGCCCGGTTCCGTAGAAGTCCCCCATCTTTGTCGTAGTAGTGATTCTTGGTTGTTTTGGTCCCGTGTAAGCCCACCGTAATAGCTGGGAGGTCCCGCCTTCATCTCTCAGGGTGGCAGTAAAGGGCGTTTTATCGTAGCACCTCTTTCGCCGGCGCGTCGCATCCTCCTACGGAACCGGACCCGCGGCTTTGCCGCCTAACAAAGGCGGCTAGGATTCGGCTGATCCACTCATAGGGGTGTATCCGGTGAGTGTGATCACTCGGTGTTTGCGGGTGTCCGTCGGGGAGTCTGGCTGCCCTTTGCGCAACACCCGCTGGATGGAACCTCGTTGGCGGGATCCACGCTTGTGAGTTTCCTGAATGCGGGTGGGACGGCCACTCTTCGCCGGGTGCCCCGACTCTGTTTGTTCGCTCTTACTGTGTGCACACTGGACCCTATGGACTTCGCGATTACTTCCAAGGATGTCGACCCAGGATGTACCCACTCCGGACACGGGGAGACCTGTCGTCCTGGTTAAAGGTAACATCTAGTAAAGTTAAAGGAGCTGAGAGTGGGCAGCATTCAAATTTTCCACCTTTATCTTTACAGTTTTAATGTAACATATTAATTCACAGTAGAATGAGTTGTTCAGTTTAACTTGACTTTGCGAAATTTTTGAACTATAAGCGTTTGATACCAAATTAAATTCAGAATGATATATTTTTCTGTCCCTACACGACAAACTAGAGACAATTGTGCTATTTAACAACAATCAATTAAGAGGTAAATAGATCCACCCAGGAATAGATTTCAAGTTTGTATAACATCATTTCAAACTATAAATTTTACGATCCAGCATAACAAGCGAAAAACAAGTTGTTTGGACATCATACGGTCATACCGATAATAATGCGATTACGGCTTAAAAAGATCCTTCTGAAATAATCGGCGAGACTTTGGAAAATGGTATTTTTACACAATACATGCTTTAGTAAACTTTCTAGCATCCAAAAACGTTTTATAATTACTTTAGGTTCGCTTGGCAATTACATTTACAAATGAGGTTACGCTCGTAAAACTTCGTGAAACGACAACCTGGCTACGCCCATGACTCTACCACGTGGCAGATTAGTTTAAAGCATATTAAGTTATTCTAGTGTTCTCCAGACATTTTGACGGGATATACTCCCCTGATTTGTCAGTGTCTACAACACCCATATAAAACGAGATTACCTTGAAGCTGTTCCAAGCGCAGTAATCCATGCTTGAAACATGCCTTTCATAAAGACGAATGGATTTTTGCGGACAAGGATAAAGTATAATAACGGCAGCGTTAATAACGCATGAATGACAAGTCCTGCTAGCACAGTGACCATATATAAACCCAACGCGGATGCCATTTTAGGCAAATCTTCGATATCCATAATTTTGCCCATTATCAAACACATAATACCAATTGGCGAATACCTGGAATATTTGTAAATACAAACTTTTTCCAAAAATCATCAGTTTTTGACTAAAAATTATCACAAGGACACGGTAGTGTCTCTTATCATAAGGACACGTAGTGTCTCTTATTATATTATTATTATTATTATTATTTTATTTTTATTATTATGATTTATATATTTTTATTTTATTTGATTTATTTATATTTATATATTATATTCATTTATTTTTTTATTTATTTATTTATTTTTATTTTTATTTTATTTTTATTTTATTTTTTTTATAATATGTTTTACCCAAAATTTTTGCTTCTAAAAATCGTTCATATTTCCATGCAGCTAGTTTAGATATGTATAATTTATCGCATGCAGCAACATCATACTATGCTTACTACAAACAATGACAGGTTCCATTCAAATTCTGTAGTAGCAAACTAGGCAAAAGTTTGCTCTAATTTTTGTGCAAATTTTCTTCGTATTTTCACTCAGATAAACGGCGTCGAAGTAAACTATAAAACTACGCAGCCCCGGTACATAGAGTCAACAATTATTTTTTAGCATTGCCTAGTGTGTTGGCTTAGCGTATTGTTATGCAACAGTTGATGCTGCATTATCTGGTTTTTTGTCATATTGTGCGTTGACTTTTTTCAATTGTTTTAAAAACAGGAATACACATAGCTAGGTAGAGCAAACTATCATAAATGCGGATGGATTAAAATAATAATTGGTGGAGTCGGTGCATCCGTTTTAGTGACTTAATAATTTTGGTAAGTTAGTATCAATTCAAATTTGTTTGTTGTTCGATCGTTTCAGTATCTATATCAGTATTGTCAAATGCGTGTATCACTTGCACCTGAGATGTCAGTCTATACGTAGAAACCAGGACTCCGGTCCCCAGAGCGAGGATCAAACTTTCAGCCTACCTACGGACCCTTAACCGAACACTTGATCACTGCGCCATGTAGCCCGCCTCTCCAACCGCTTCTATCGTCGACTACGTGACGACCGTATATTGCATATATTGCATATGCACCAGGACAAGCATGCCTCACATGCTTACATGAGACTTGCTTGTTCGTATGCAGGTGCAGTTTAATGCATTGCACTACATAGCAGGGCACGATCGGATATTTAGGCTGGCTCCGGCAAAAAAATCGACATCCGGTTCCGGTATTTTAACTTGCCGGATGTTTTTTAAAGTTTCAAAAAGTGAAACCATCATTTTGTATTTATCTCAACTACCATGGAACAGATTGACTTATTTTACATGACTTTTTCTGTCATACAGGTAATGTAAATGTTTGCATGTTGCCGTGTACGTTCCCAATCTTTATTGGGTTACAATAACGCTTGAAAACCTGATAAAGAGGCCAGTGTTATTTTACTGGCGTAACAGTGTATATCTCAGTATATTCCTGTTTCTAAGGTTAAGCCTAAACTTCAGCGCAAGAATAAAGTCGACCTAAGCCTTAGTCAAAGTAAGCATTAAAGAATTAATCATACCAACCTCCATTTTATAGTACATGCGGAAAACTGTATGCCCTTAAAAGGAACATGGGACATACAAATATTGCAACTGAACGCAACCCTACAAACACATAGAATAGTGGAATACGGTCGTGGATAGTATTAAAATGCACACGTATCAGGTTTTAAAAGGTTGTCACGTAAACACTTTGGATACCTTAATCAACGGAAGGATTGTTTGCTGCGTTCTGATATTTAAATGCAATCTAGTATATATTAGATTTGAATTCATTATCCGGCTCCGGCTGGTTACTAGATTATCCGGCTGTCATTTTCTGGTATTCGATTGGCGAGAAAAGCAGTTGCAGAAACGGGCTGCGTGGCTAAATATTGAAACGTTCCCTAAAAGATTGAAATCCCGTTTCCTATCTAGGCCGACATTAAGCCTGATTTATCATATTTTGAAGTAATTTCAGTTTACTACGATTAATTTAATATTACCATTAGCTTAATACCGTTGAGCACGAAAATTGAGTGCTTTAACCGCTAAACCGAAGCTTGGACATCTATGTCAACTTTATTGCACAGTAAGATTTGCGAATAACGCGAAATAACGCTCAAAATTGTGTATTAATACACAGGAAGAAGTATTTTAATATATATGCACTTAATAAGACATGTACTTTTCTGTAGCCGTATTTACTTGTTGCGTATGGATCCACTGCTGGTTTTAATATCGTCGTATATCAAAATATGGTTAAAGTTTGCTTATTGGTGCTATCAGGATGTAAAAGGATAGTAAAAACAACGGAAACGAATCGTGATCAAAATAACGAAAAAACGTATATCGCAGTTCAAAAGTTTCGATGAATATTTGTGTATTCTGCCAATACAATTGAGGGATGCAAATTTTCTCTGAGCTTTCCAAAATTTCAAGTGAAATTGGCTGATTTCACCAAACGTTTTATGATTTTTCATGAATTTCGTCAATTTTATGCAAAATTGCACTTTAATAATGAATTGTTCGATTTATTCGTATTTTGTAACTAATTAGCATAAAAGTAACAGAGTTTCCTGTGTTGCTATACCGAAAACGACTAATGATATTCTCAAAAACGAAAACCGACATTTGATTACATATAGTTTGTTTTAGTAAATTTTGTGTTCTGATAACATTGTATTTGATACAATAAATAGATTGCTTCACAGAAACGTGTAACGGCCATTGTTTTATGGATAACCAGCAATATAGTTACTCGAACTTCGGCGGGGTTGAAAAACATCTAAACGTGAGCCACAATCTGCAAATTGTATCGAAACTGACATATTTAAGTCAAATTAAATAAGCCGTAATAATCCAAAAGTTTATAAATTTTGAAGCCAACTATTTCTTGAAAGGAACAAATTTATGCGTTAAATTGTAAATAGTAATTTATCTAATATAACACATTTTTATTTTAATCACTTCAGACACGGAATTCGGAGCTGTTTAATGCTTAATGTCTGAAATATAGGACATTAATGTCTTGTAAATTTTTAAGAAAGTAGGAGTCCTTAAATTTCAAGACAATTTATTATATGTGTAGCTGAGAGAAGAAGTCCTACCTTCGTCAAAAATTTTTACTGCAAATTCCTTTTATTTCGGTAGTGAAGTTTTGGTATTTTGTACATTTTTGGTTCTTAGGTGAGGCTGTAACCTTGGAGCTTTAATTGCCGAGATTTCTTGGGAAGGCGTAAAAATAAATTTTGAGCAATGCTGAAAACTATAACGTTACAATTAGCAGGGTGTAACCGGATATCAGTTTCCGTTAAAATCCATGTCCGTTTTCGTTAAAATTCGAGTCCGTTTCCGTTAAAATCCGAGTCCGTTTCTGTTATAGAAATACCGGAAATAGTGTTTTTATGCTTAAAAATTAGCTGTCAATTACGTTATATCTCGCAATTTCTCATTAAAGGTATGCTGCGACCGGCTGCGAGTGTTTGTAATGGAATAAAAATTAGTAAAGTCATCGAAAATCTCAAAATGTGCGGTGTACCCGCTTTTTTTCTTTGAAATTTTACGAAGCCCCAGGAATATTTGCATACCTCAATCTTGTTGGCAACTTTGAAAGTTTTATACTTAAATATCCGTTTTCGTTATTTTGATCCCTATCCGTTTCCGTTAATTTTACTATCCGTTTATATATTGTAAAATAGCCAATTTCCAACTTTTAGAAAAAAGTTACTTTTGTTAAGTTGTGAAACAAGCTGTTAAAGTGCCCCTAACCGGGCCATAGAAAAAGATATGTTTTGAAAATATATTTGATGTGTAACGTGTAAACTTTAGAAACAAGAAACTCGAACAAATTTGAAAGTTAAATTCATGTACTACCTTTTTTCAGAAAAATCGGGCTTATTTTCCAGGACTACATATTTCAGATTGCCAAAAAAGTTTTGGCTGTCATAAGCAAGCTGTGATGTGTCACACAGAAACATATTCACAGCTTTATTTGATAGTTTCGTAATTTTCTGAATTACCCGTTATCGCAAAAAATGACTCATAGGGATAGACGCTTTGAACATGCGCTGTGAAGATGTAATTTTTATCTTATTCAAACACCATGAAACAAATTTTTACCTATTTACTACTGGCACTAATAAGTGCCATTTTTCACGGCACAAATTTCTAACCCTGTGTGGATTTTATACAAAAATCATAATTTACAAACATAGATGGCAGTTTGAAGCTTTATAACCAACTTTAGTTTTATCGAAATCTTAACCTTTGTTTTTGAGTGACCCATTGTTCATAGCACAGTATAATGCGACGTCAGCCTTCGTGACCGGCATAAAATTGACCTCTCCGACTAAGGCAAATTTTGGTTGAACTCCGACTCCGGTATTTTAACCTACGGTTGCTTCCTAATTCATGCTGCAAATGAATGCTAAATTACTCAAAATTAAAAACGAATATATATAAAGTTTCAGAAAATATTGCACTTTGCCAGTACAATTCAGGTACGCAGACTTCTCAAGGGTTCTTCAAACTTTTAACATGAAATAAAGTGATTACAAAATTTGTCAAATTTCCTTTTAATCGAAGGAAAAAATCAAATTGAATACTGTTTGATTTGTGGCCGTCCAAAGCTGCGAATATTTTTCTGTGTGACATATCACAGCTTGCTTGTGACCGCCAAAACTTTTTTGGCAATCTGAAATATGCGGTCCTAGAAAATACGCCCGATTTTTGTGAAAAAAGGTAGGACATGAACTTAACTTTCAAAATTTGTTCGAGTCCCTTGTTTCTAAACTTTACACGTTACACATCAAATATATTTTCAAAACATATCTTTTTCGATGGCCCAGTTAGGGGCACTTTAACAACTTGTATTGTGGCTTTAGAACACCAAGTATCATTGTTTTTTAATTCAATCATATTACAAAACGCTTGTGATTTAATTTTTATGATCTAAGATTTTCTAGTGGGGGTTCCCATATTTCGTATTTTATTAACCTTTTATCATATGAATATTTCTATTTCCAATGAGACCTACTTTTATGCTAGGATTCGAACTCCAGTGACTGGAGTGGGAGGCGTATACAATCACCACTCAGCTATAGGAGCTTGACGCTCGCGCCCGAGGGGGCTCTCACGTCTTGTGGTAATTTAGTACTATGTATACGTGTTACAATTGTTAAACACTGAGCGATATATATTATTTAACGTATATACACTGTGCTGAGTTGCCTATGGGCAACTCAATATGAGAAGGAGTTAAACATATGTAATAATACATCTTGGGACGAGAGTTTATACGAATGCATTATACAATGTTCTTCACTGATTTTATATAAACTTATACTTAGCAAGCAAAAATCTATGTTAATGTCACATTTATATTCAATTAGCAACCAAAACAGGTAAAACGACGGACAAAATTTTAAGAGCAAAATGACCGAAACGGTAGACGCAATTCTGCAGTAAATTACAGTACAAATATTTAATTGTGCGTTGGGTATGGGTGGAAAAAAATCGAATCCGAAATCAACAACAATCAGTTTTCATCAACGTCTGTGCGACAACTGATGTTTGATAATATCATTCGTATCTTTTATGTTTTTTATGGTAAAAGAAACAATTTAACTTGAAATACCACCAGACTTACCACATAACGATGTTAACCAGTTTCATTATAATCTGGTCGAGGACAACAAAAAACTGAACCATCATTTCACCCTGTTCTTCCAGTTGGCCCAGTAATATGCCAAAAGCGACACAAAATACGATCACTCCTACAAACAAAATCATACTTCTTTTAAACACAATCACTCCAGTAAAACACAACAACACATGTTATAAAACTGCTAAATTCTGTTTAACACACAACGTCTAAAAACACAATGAACACCTGTAAGCACAAAAACTAATGCAAAAACACAGTCAACTCTATACACAGCAATTCTACTGCAAACACAAAAATTAAAACTAACGCAACCAACTTCTGTATATACAAAAACTCTTGCGAAACAAAACTCAAGTAAACACAAAAACTGTAAATAAAACCAACTCATGTAAACACAACCACGTGGGGTTAAACACATTTACTCCTGCCAATACAACAACACTTCTGTAAACTTAATTACTGCAATAAACAAGCTTGATCGTTAAACTCAACCACACTTACTTACACACTACCAACTGCTGTAAATAGAATCAACTCCTGTAAGCATAAAATTACTGCCATAAACCAACCTTGATCATTAAACTCAACCACGCTTACTTACACACTACCAACTGCTGTAAATAGGATCAACTCCTGTAAACATAAAATTACTGCCATAAACCAAACTTAATCGTTAAACTCAACCACACTTATATACACACTACCAACTGCTGTAAATGGTATCAAATCCTGTAATCCTGTAAGCATAAAATTACTGCCATAAACCAAGCTTGATCGTTAAACGCAACCACACTTACTTACACACTACCAACTGCTGTAAATAGGATCTACTCTTGTAAACATACAATTACTGCCATAAACCAAACTTGATTGTTAAACTCAACCACACTTACTTGTACACTACCAACTGCTGTAAATAGGATCAACTCCTGTAAACATTAAAATATTGCCATAAACCAAACTTAATCGTTAAACTCAACCACGCTTACTTACACACTACCAACTGCTGTAAATAGAATCAGCTCCTGTAAGCATAAAATTACTGCCATAAACCAAGCTTGATCGTTAAACTCAACCACACTTATATACACACTACCAACTGCTGTAAATAGTATCAAATCCTGTAAGCATAAAATTACTGCCGTAAACCAAGCTTGATCGTTAAACTCAACCACACTTACTTACACGCTACCAACTGCTGTAAATAGAATCAACTCCTGTAAGCATAAAATTACTGCCATAAACCAAGCTTGATCGTTAAACTCACCCACACTTATTTAAACACTACCAACTGCTGTAAATAGAACAACTCATGTAATCATAAAATTACTGTCATAAACCAAACTTGATCGTTAAACTCAACCACACTTACTTACACTCTACCAACTGCTGTAAATAGGATCAACGAAAAATAATGTAAACACAGAAACTTCTGTAAACACAAGAACTCATGTGAACACAAAATTCTCCTGTAAACACAACCAACTCCTGGATATACAAAAACTCATCTAAACATAACCAATCGCTATAAACACAAAAACTCATGAAACACAAAAAATCTTGTAAACACAAAACCGCTACAAAACAACTAACTTCTGTAAACACGAAAAGTTCTGTAAACGCAAAACTCCTGTAAGCACCGTAAATACAAAAACTCATGTAAACGCAAATTCCTATAAACACAAATCAAATCCATTCTGTAAATAACAAAAATAATGCAAACACAGAAACTTCAGTACACCCAAAAGTCTTGTAAAAACACAACCAACTCCTGTAAACACAAACACTCTTTGAAATACAAAAAATGAAATCTGTTCCAGTTTCTGAGATGGAAACCAGATTTTATTTTTGCATTCGAACAGTTGATTTGATTGTCTGTAATAACAAACAACTGATTGTTGCTGGCAGTTCAGCTGCTATTTGAAACAAAAATCTATTTACAACATTCACCTAATACGTTCATGCCATCGGTATGAGTAATTTCTCGCTGAACATAAACATAGGTTTCATTGAACGTATCATTTAACGGTATGTGGGTTATTTTTGTTTGAGTACCACGAAATGTTGCTGCGACTATGTTATCTGGAAACATATTTCTGAAACAAAAAAACATACCCACAACACTTTCGAAATGCCATGGAAACGATAAATTTGACATTTATTTAGCCCGTAGTTTGCTTAAAATATTACATTGATTCAGAAAACATTGTGCCAAAAACTATGTTTTAAGCTTTTTTCAAACACTGTGCATGCGAAGTATAATATACAATGCGAAGGAACAGTTTAATATTACTCGTCGGGTTTCAGAAACGTTACTTTTACTTAACTTATATACACAGAAGAGATTACTTAAGTCGCCGACCTAAGTAAATACTTAAATTTGTGTGAGCAAAACCAAATAAGTGCCACAGGTCAGTCATTGTCGTAACAAGATAGTGTTACTTTTGCTTTATATTAATGAGACATCATGAGTCTACAATTTCAATTAGACCAATGTTAGTATGCTTGAACGGTTAATTTGTAATAAATCAAATTACAGTCAGCGACTTAAGTATTTGCTTAGCTTAATTACAGTCAGCGACTTAAGTATTTGCTTAGCTTAAAAGTACGATTTGTCAAACGACAAAATGATTAAGTAATTACTTAGTACGTAGTTAACAACTAAGTCGTACTTTAAGTAGGGTTTTGGAAACCCAGCCAGTAACGCGTATGCGAAGTAAAAAATTTCCCAAGACGCGATAAAGCATCACAATTATTATAGTTTATAGGTAACGATAAGCACATTTTAACTCAGAGTCTTCTTGTATTTGAGTTTCAAATGATAAATTAGCATCACACAGGTTTCAACGATGCATCGGTGACGCAAGGATGTGATGATGTATGATAATTGACTACTTGTTGTCCATGGAACATTAATGCAAATTAAACGGTAGGGAAAATGTCTTCTCATGCACATTAATGTTTATTATTTTAAATAAGTCAGCCTATTTTATCAGACAAGAAGTGTAGAGTGGATTTTGATTATAGAGTAAAGTGAACAAGTATTGGTAATTAAAGTTTCATTTTTTACCGAATTAAATCTAAAAACGTATCGGTTGATTCAACGACTTTAACCGGCGGTTTTTTTGCGACCCCCGCTCGAACGATGCTCTTTTTGATGTGTTCATTCCCTGGATGTATCGCAAGAACAAGGATAATGCCGGTAATGACGGCAATTGCAGTGGTCGCAAAATAGTACCCAATCGCCAGTCCACCCATCCGTCCACTTGATTTTGCGTCCAGTTGCGCAAGACCTTGAAAAGCAATATTGTAATTATAATAGGGACACAAATTGAAATTTCAAGTCTATACAGATACAGAATGCGAATCGCATTCTACATGCTTAAAAATTGTAATATTATAAACTTTAGTCTTTAACCACAAATGGACGTACGACATGCCGCGTATCCGTAAGTATCTTGTTTGGCAAGCAAGAGCCACTGAACCAGACCCCAGATTACCCATTGACAACAGATAGTCGCGCTGACACGCCGGTATGGTCGAAGCGGGCACGATATCCACAACCCCCACGCAACAAAAGTTGGCCCTGACCGCTATCCGCAACGGACATCCAGGTCAAATCCAATTACAAGGCTATCACACACTTATATTTTGGACAGCCATCGTCCGATCGCCTAGGCCACGGCACCGTTTCAGCCGCGCCCGTAGGTCGGACTGGATAGCGGCGAGCCGAGCGCTGTCGGGATACTCTAATCTAAATCAAAATTCCGATGTTGACAATAGATACTTTCGACTGAGTTACCACCCACTGACATTTATGTATCCTGTCCAAGTAATATTCCTAACCTATAGAGGCAGTGACCATACCGGTATTCTACAACGACAATAAAAAAATTAAATATTTATTTTCAAGCAAAAAAAAGCAAACAAATTTGTACCCGCGATAAGTGACGCAATAATCAGTGGCAAAATGAGCATTTTGAGCATTCGCATTAGAATTTCGCCAGGGAATTGGATGAGTAGTTTGGCCAAATCTGACGGATCTGATAGCCGGACAACAAAGCCCAACAGGACACCGGCAAACACTGACGCGACGGTGAGCAGGAGTAGCAGATTCGCGCGGAGCCATTTTGCAAATCGACCCGGCATTGTCTATTGGTTGAATAAAAAAATCAAAATTTAGACAGAATGAATTATAACGTTAACACATTAATGTGTTGAAGTTTTAACAGATAAAGTTATTTTAATATTAATTATTAAGAACTGTGTTATTCTTATTATTTAAAAAAAATTTTTTTGTTCGATTCACATGATTTCAAACATGGATATACGGCTGAAAATTGCTGATATACCGAGCAATGTGTTCATTTCGTTTATAGTTTTCACTTTGTCGAACGCCGGTGAACCAAACCGCACAACACTAAGATTTGAGAGATAAATGTACTTTATTTTTATTATTATTATATTATTTTAAAACATTATGAATTCATAAAAACAGGTATGAAACAACACCGCGTTGTTGAAATTAAACGGTTTTGCCGAAACAGTCATGGGCAATGTTTAATTAACTTTCATGCAGCTCTCGATCCTTAATTGTATTTTACGTAAAAAATTTTGGTTTGAAATTATTTAATAAACTTAAGTTTAACTCAAATGTTTAGTGTAATTTTTTGCCATCCAATACGTCGACCAACAACGTTTGAAGTGTTGTAAGTAAAAGTAAACATAGGGAAAGTATGAATAGATCATTGGCCATATTACCAAGGCAAAGCTATTAAACGGTTTATGTTTTTGCGTAAATTTGCTATTTCAAAACATAAAAATCACCGTTTTCTACCGCAAATCAAGAATCCGCCTGCGACTCTGTTTATAATGAGTTCTCTGTACAAACACTCTAAGTACTTAAAATACTATGGTTATATTTTACTAACTTTTTTAAGTATAAGTGTACTAAATATTGAGTAAATCTTTGCTTAAAAAATGTAAGTAAGTAAAACTACTGCTGTCATTTCCTGATAAAAAAAGTAAATGTAAAGCTAAAAAGTTTGTGTTTGCATAGAATTAAGTAAAACTTTGCCAAACACCATAGTAAGTAAAACCGACACTTAATTTGGCAATAGTTTTACTTAATTTTAAGTATAATTTTTAGTGAGTTGATATGGACATATTCGTTCTGTTAATTTTCAAACAATATCCAAAGTTGAACCACTCACAGGCCTATGCCTTTTCTGGTCTTGGTTACAAGCCACCGAGACTCAAAAAACTGAGAACAATACGGTGCCAAATACCGCGAGACTCCCATCTCTGATACTAAGCCACAATGTACCTAATTGCAATTAAAACACAACGCTACAAAGCTATAGAATAGTGAAGTAGGGAAGTTGTCACAGTGAAAAGTACATCGGTGACGTATACCTTTTGGATAACTTAGATTTGCTAGCTGCGTCCTGGTGTTTGAATGCCATCTAGTATTACATTTGAATTAAACTAGCCGGCTCTGGTTCCGACTGGATATTATTATCATCCGGCTACGGCAGTTTCTTACCCGGTCGCATCCTGTAGCATACGTGTCGACAAATATGGTCGATTATAATTATAAATGCAGTTGAAGAGGTGGGCTACATTGCGCAGTGGTACAGCGCTTGCCCGGAATCCCTAAGTCGCTAGTTGGAAACCACCCGCAACCAGCGTTTCAAGCTGCTTAATTATAAAGGTCTGAAGTCCCGGTTACTGCCCAGACTGACACTGTGCAAGTCAGGAAGTTCAAGTTTTAATAAGTTTTCCGCTATTCTTTAGTAAGCGAGCGAGAGTTAAACACATTTTTTGTATTAAATAATTTTTGTTTATCAGCAGCAATTACGAACTTTATAATTGACGAAATCGTTAACCACGATAAAAATACAGCGAAAAATAAATTATTTTAACACATGTAGTATCCGGTGTCCGGTTCCTGTTCCAGTAGAAAACACAATATCCGTATCTGGTGTCGGTATCCGGTAAATTAATATCCGGTCACATCCTGCTTAAGTGTTGAAAAATCCAGCAAACGGAACTCCAAGGTCAATGGGTACCCTAAGATATGTTTGCATGGATTCAAACCCCTAAAATTTAGAAAACTACAGTTCCGAAACAACCAAATGCGACTTGAATCCAGCGTTTAGGCTTTGAATGGTTATGACTTAATGTAAAGGGTGCGTACGTCTATAAACCAAATGCGACTTGAATCCAGCGTTTAGGCTTTGAATGGTTACGACTTAATGTAAAGGTTGTTGTTCGTACGTCTATAAATTGAAATTGGATCATCGTCTTCTGCGTTTCGTCATTTACCGATTAACAACGGAGTAACGGAGACCGGGCAAACCCACATCGAAATATGACAAAATATTTCTTGTTCAAGATAGAATTGGCAAACGGTTAATGATGATTTAATAATAAAATATTTTTGCTTGACAGTACTCAATATTACTTCTGACGCAACATTTTCGGTTTGACCTCAGGTGTTCAAACAGGTTTTAGGCATCGACGCGTTTAGGTTTACTGTTGTTTAATTTGGTAACGTTTTGATCAATACCGTAGCGTTTACTTGTCCTCAAGTGGTTACGAACCTGTTGTATACATTATTAACCGATTTCATTGACGGATTTTTGAAAATTTACTGATACGGATTTTGTTTACATTTTGATATTGGAACAGTCCCAAATGACACAAACTGCGGTGATCCAGAATTTTCTCACGGGCGCGGGATGAACGCAGTACATAATTGCGATTAAATTCTGTGAGCGAAGCGAACAAAAAGCCAAATACAATTCAAGCACAAAGTCGTAAAACCAAAAAAATTTTCCTTCTGATCCCTGTTTGACTGCTTATCCGTCACAGTGGGCAAAACGTTTAATAATTACAGACACATGAATGGTTATATTAATATATAGCTAACTGCGAAATAAAATAACCAATCACAACGAATTAACCGCAGAAAAATACTAAAACTCTTGCGACATTTATAGTGCACCAGAAATATAGATTAAAGGGTGTTTGCAACGAACCGATTACGAATAATTTTTAATTGTTACAACAGAACCAACAAACCGGAATTAATTATTGTGAAATATAAGGCAGCGTCCTTGGCTTACGATATTTAATTACGGCATTGTGGTTCAATTTCGCACGCCCCTGATCCGTGTTGTATTTTACTATCAAAGCGGCACAAAACTGGTGTAAGCCATTTCGAAACAAACATGGCTGTATTGAGGCCGGAGACCGCTTGTAGAGTACACAACCCAGCATGTGACCAATCTCGCGATATTTCGTTTCGGGCACAAACCATTGAAATTTTACCGCACAGCTATTAACAGAGTTGAACATAGTTTTTCAAGTGGGTTTTATCGGCTCTTTGACGATTGGTACATCTCATACCCCGGGGTATATAGAAGACAACATATCCCTTTTGTCTATTGTTCTGAACGAGCTAAACACATTGACACCATTACGGATATCAAACGTGTTACTCTGATACTACTTAGAGCTCAAAAAAGTTTTCTGAAATCTGAATTAGAATCTTATAATCCCTATAAATTAATATCCAGGACTTACGCTAATGAGTCAAGCGTATACTTTTTGAGCATTTCAAAGCTGACCAAACTATGAATGCTTGTCGACCGGGATGTTTCGCTGCCAATCGAAATTCCATTATGTCAGTTCAGTCATACAAAAACAAAACACAATCTGCCAATTCGAGTTTAAAAGTCAGTATTTTTATTCGTTTTTTTTCTCGATGCACAGGTACAAACTGAGTCAAACTTCTAAGTCCCCAAACTGCTCGCTTCGATCAACGTTTATGTTGTTGTAGCAGCTCATTTTTGCTCGATTTATGCCGTCGTCGTTTCAAAACGATTATATTAAAATTGCCTGGAGCTCAAACTTACTCAACCTTAAGAGATAAGTTTGCATTTTGAAAAAAAAAACTTTTGATAAAATTCAATTAAAATTGCTCTAAGCTAACGCAGAAATTATGCATATATATTTATATATAGTTATAATATTTATATATAGTTATATATGTATATATAATATATATACCAGTGAAGAAGTGTCGCCTCTGTACATTACTGGCAAACATTTGGGTTAAAGGTACAATTGTAACAAGGATTTTGGGTTACAGGAATGGAATGATTTTTCAGCCATGGCATAGAACAGGCGTGTAACTGTAGTATAATTATATTCCTAAGTCTAAAGCTTAAGCAAAAAACTAGTATAAAGCTGAAGCTTTACTCTATTATAGTCCCGCAGAAAAACGTTCCGCTCCTGGTCTTTACATTGGCCAATATTGCTAACGTAAAATTTATAAACCGGAATAATTATTTTCGAAACCATTAGAAGGGTGCACAAGGCCCACTTGGCCATCTCTGGCGGCGCCGATTTATTGGGGTTTCTAGTAAACGCAACTTTTGAAAGAATACCGCCAAAAACAACAACAACAACAACAACAACAACAACAACAACAACAACAACAACAACAGCAACAACAACAACAACAACAACAACAACAACAACAACAACAACAACAACAACAACAACCGTCTTGGAATAACAGGAAAGACACGTTTATATTGAATGTAGACAAACATAGCTTTTCTCGCTCGCTACACTTTTTACTGGTTTTTACTCGAGGTTAAAGGCCTGGATTTTGGATGAGGCGGGGAGTTCTGGCTACGCCCCTGATATGAAACGATCACAGTAAAAAAACTGTGACAATGCAATAGAAACTAAAACTGTCTGTTTGAAAGATGATTGGCAATATTCAATGATAATAACCGTAGTTGTATACGTCTGCAACACTTGAACGAGTTAGCATTTCCGAGTGTTTAACAAATTTACTTATAGGCAAGCCGAAACGTACCGTTATACCGCAAAATTTTGAAACCTAAACATATATTTCAGCTGACAATAGTAACATTTGAAGTTTTATGAAATATACCAGGCTGGCAGCTTTGCTCAATGCGCAAAAGTAGCGAAGCACTGAAATTTCCTTGCATCTTTTTTTCGTCGAACAATGACGTATATTTCCTGAGACATTATTGTAAACAAAGTAATGCTGGAAAGTTGCCCAAAAAACTTGTCGGGCATTCTAGGTTTAACACATAGATTAAGTTATTCTTGCAAACTTGAACAGATTACTAAATCAATACGCACAAATTCTTTTGCAGAACGAAATATGTAATATATGCAAACGTATATTGTATCTAAAAATATGCTACCTTAGATTTGGGCTTAGGGTTAAGATTACACTTTGGATTATGCGTAGATTAATTTATAACCTTAAGGACACAGTTCGGAGACAAGTTGTCGAGCGCCGAATTATCGTGGATTACCAAAACACGTATATGGGTCATTACAGCTTTCATCATAATGACAATAGATCAATGATTGCCAGATGCAAAAATTTTACAATATAGAAATACCAATGTTCTTTTCGACATTTATATACTTTTATACGAAAATTGTCAAAATATAAAACTATGCAAGTTTTAAGGTTATTTTTTCCCATTTGCAAATTTTATGATATGATCTGATTATGACAATTTTTGAAACTGGCCTATCGGCCAAGTCTATTGTTAGCAGTTTATGTGTAGGAGTATCAATTTTACAATAGTCGGACTGTGGAAGTACTAATTTATGTCACTCACACGTTACCGTTTGTAGGTTGCGCGCAAATAAAGTCCACTCTGTTCTGCTGGAACGGTATGGACGTCCATACCGTCTATCAGTCCTACGTTTTGTCCACTGGCGACATAGGTAATAGGCGGACATTTATGAGTTCAGCACAATGGTGTGCGGACAAAATTCATGTGGCAATAACGGTGTAGCTGGCTAAAGTTTTAAATGTTCGTTCTTACATATGCCACAAATTTTAAAAGTAGCTAATATGCGCGAAATCATTTAAAATGTTTGTAAAAGTTCAGTTCTGAGCTGGACTAGGGTATATTTTGCGTCAGGCCTCAAAAATGATCGAAATTTTAATGCACTTGACTACAGTAATGTTTTGGATTTTTGAATCTTAAATGCTGACATCTCAATTTAGAGCACCAAAGATGCGTTTTACGTCGGCTAAAACATAATGCAACTTTAATCAATTTGAAAAATTTAGTATTGTATAAGTCGCATAAAAACACTGTACCGGACATACATTAGAAATATTGATAGCTATGCGGACATTTTTCCCTCAGAACAACGGTATCGAAATGTCCGCTTTTATAGTTCAAGTAGCGGCGGGCATTTATTTAGCTAACTATACTGTAGGACGTTGCTCGTGCGCGGAGTGCTTTTAGTAACGTGTGACTGACATAAGACAGTTTAAAAGTGATTTATGCTTTTTTTAAAGTTGGCAATTTTCTTTAATATTTTGTCACCGAGCAATTTGACAAAATTTTGATTTTGGAAAAAAGTGTTAGAAAGTAAACCCCAAAGAGTAATTTGCTATTCTCCCCCATGGTTTCACGAAACCTATTTTTGATCTTTTTGTGTATTAAATTGCGAAATAATTTGCATAATTTAGACTACTCTTTTCCTCTAGCCGTGTATGTGTAAGTTTACACGCAGGGCCGGAGCAGCCACCCATACACCCATTTGGGCAGGTCCAATCCCAATGGGGTCCCACCCTAACCGGTTGAAACAAAAACCGTCGATAATACGTCTGGCTTGTTGCTCGCTTCGCTCGCGATTTTTTCACACTATTGTACATTTCTGTGAATTTTTAAAATGGGTTTAGGCACTACACAGACCTTAAAGTAATCACTGGGTTGCTAAATATGCTAACAACTTTTCTCGCTCGCTAACATTCGCTTGCTTTCAATTTTCGTTAGTATAATATATTAACCACTCATGAAACAAAATATTCAAGAACGGTAATAAAAAAGTTAGGATAACGTGTACCGCATGCTGTTCCACTGGTTGAAACATATGAAGATTAATTAGCTTTTACGTAAAATATGAACTGGCGCGTAGTTTGATTCATTTTAAAGATGGTTCAATTCTCTGATTCCATCATTTTGCAACTTGTGTGTGAAATCGTTTTTCCAAGGGTGTCAGCTATCACAACACGAGCGAGAACTCGGACAAACGCCGAATTTAAATATAAACGCGCTATTTCGTGATCGTATGGCCAAGCGGATAAAGCGATGGACTGGCGAGCCAAACACCACAAGATCGACGTCTACCATTTTATCGACGTCTACCATTTTCGACTATCTCGCTGGAACTTGCGTTTATATCTAATTTAAACCTGCAAACAGCCTGCACTTGACGGGGGGGGGGGGGGTGAAAGTAAATTTAGTGGAGTATGCGAGGATTTCATATGAGTTACAAGCCTGGTCATAACTTTTCTATGACGTCAAATTTTATAGAGGAGTCCTTTAACCCCTTCTTTCTACTGGCCTGAAAGACTCGAATGTCACACAAGCAGTTTTTCATACCGAAACAATTTGCCAAACATGCAGATTTCACTATTCTGAGACGTCTTATGAGGCGTAAATTGCATATATAACTTAAAAATCATCTGCAAAAACTACATCAACACCTTAATTGCAATACCTCTGTGCTGGAATCTACTTGAATTACGCTTGTTCCGTGTTAAAACGTTTATAGCTGGCATGATTTAGGTATGATTTACTTAAAAACTTCAAAACAATTTTCGCATATGTTTGGTTTTACCCCGTATCTTATAGCCGCTTTTAGAGGCGCTGCTTGTTGTATAAATATCTACTTTTCCGAATAACGTTCCGAAATTCTAGAGTCCAAAAAATATAGCAGCAAACTAATGCCAACTCGCAAACCGTTTTTAAGCGAAAGTAAAACCTAAACTGTACCCTTAGCATGCCCATAAAATCAAAGACGTAGCCACAAGGGACTGTAGGACATACCTCGTCTACGTTTAGTGTAAAGTGGTTTTAAATACTTATTCAGCTTGTAACACAATACCCGGTTTAAAATATTTTCATATAACATAAATCTTACCCAAATGTTACTACATCCATGCTTCTAATACCCTGGAACCAAACCCATCCACCCTGTTCTAATGGTTTTACTCTACCATTTGTGCCTCCATTTTGTTCGTTAACTCGACTTTAACAGTAGGCATTATTTCTTTATTCTGTTTGGTTTAAGCTCCATATAATCGGAACTGTTCTGATAAAACATTAACGTTTTTTTTTCTATTCGTTAGCTTGCATTTCCAGCAAGCCTTTAATCACAATAAATATTTAAACATACTAATTTCTTTTTTTGAGCCGACCTGGTTTACTTAGCAAAATTATCGCCACAGAAACTGGTGACAAGGCGGAACGGGGGCAAAAAATGGGCATTTATACCGTTTTTTTATCTTTAGGTGGTACTGCGATAAAAACATCATACACTTTGCTAATTGTAGCGGCAAACAAGAACATCAATGTTTCAGCGTTTTATGCGGGATACACATTATAACCGGGCAGAGGGACACGGATTGTCACATGTTGATTCGACGTCAACGGTAAAATTCGGGCTCTTATATTGGGTCAACAGACAAAACTCCAATGTCATATGACATTTACATACAAACCACCGTTCTCAGAAGACCAATGAGTACAACAGTCCGTATGTCACCTGATACTGCGGGACATTTATGCGAATATCATATGGTATTCCAAAATTTCAACGAATATCATATGATATTCAGCTTGACAGTGTAATATTTGGGTGCTGATAAACGAACGGAAAGTCAAAAGGCAGAGGCACACATCCGCTTTAAATACAAAATACACGCCTGTAAAACGTTTCCGATACAAAATCGCTTACAACCACAGCTTCATAATTCAAAAGTTTAAATTTCACATTCTAGCATCATACGATATTCAACAGGACAATTTGGGAATGTTATCTCCAACATGCGGACATTTGAAAATATATCATAATAATCTAATAGGGACAAAACGTGTCCCAAACTGCCCAGTTATAAAACGAACCCTGCATTAGAAAGCTTGAGGTTGATTGTTCTAAAGCCTGTAAAACTGTCTTTAGTCTTATTTCTCTTGCAGTTCTGTACAGACTAACTTTTTATCCCTTCCATTAGCCTAATTGGAGAAATTGTTATTTTGTATGGGTCTGGTGAGGAAATAGATCCGCCGCAAGATTTGTGCCACCTCGGAATCCGCCATTGATGGCTACATCCTTGACGTCTAATATTCGCAGCTTTTCTCTATTTGAAATAAAATTCCTGTGTGATAAACGTTACGAACCAAAAAATTAAAATAAAAAAAATAGACAACCTTTTCAAGCTCTACGTTGTTCCTTTTGCGGGTGGTTCGTGCTTCAGTAATCAATTTCGTGTTTTTAGATGCTGCAAACCGCGTGTACAACAGACAACTGACGGTAAAAGATGTGGTGAAATCAAAAATTCAATTAACCAACTGAGAGATCTACAGTGAGCAGAAAACATAACCGTTGACACGCGAGACTTGCAACCGCAAAAATATCTCCATCCACCCTAAAATTTTATATATATATCCATACATACATATATATGTATGTATATATATTTAATTTCAAGACACATATTAAGAATCGCTGTCGAGTAAAACTGTATCGTGTCTCAAACAGAAAACTTTGCCAAAGAAGGTGCTCTAAGTGTGTGCACCACCCGTTGTCCATTTTGTCTAAGATAACTTTCAAGAACGGTTGTATAAAATTTACACACAAGCTCTTGCGATTTCACCAGTCTTGAGAGTTCAAAATAACCATAAAATGTGGCACATGATCGCATCTTTCGGCCGAAAATCATCCAAAAAATAGTAGTTGGAAAGACAAGATTCTGGACGGACACCATACCATCGAGCAATCCAACTTCATTGTTTAAATTCTAGTAAGCAGCTGAGAGCAAAAATTATACACGGGTCTTCGAGGTGTAGTTTAAATAGGCTCAATTGAAAATACAAAGTTTCGCAGCAAAAATTACTCAAAAAGATTAATTAAAAGATGGTTTAATGTTAAAGTTTTGCAACTTTTTCCGTTTTGTCCCTTGCTGTGAATGTTATATTACATCAAATTTTGGCTACGCTGTAAATTCCAATAAATTGATTAATCAACTCAAGCTAGAGGGAGTTGGCTATTTGTGAGTTAATAACAGTATACATTGACTCAGAATGAGTTGAGCTGATTCTTACACTGAGAGTTCATTTGATTCGAGATAAGTTTAATTATTAAGTCAGAGTGAGTTTGATTGACTCACAATTCTGAGTTCTGAAAGTTCTAACTCAGAGTGAGTGATTCAACTCATCCTGAGTTAAAATCAACTCACTGGAATTTACAGTGTACACACGGAGGATTCGGTGTTTCGCGACACGAAACCTGAGTTAATAAGCAAAACGGATAAAATTGCAGTCGAAGTTGACAATAGAATCTATGGTATGACTCGCGTACAGAAGGTAACTTTTTGTGCGGTTTTGTGTTTGTGTGTTTTTGATGGATTTTTAATGGGATAAAAATTTTACCAAATTCAGAATCAACTTTCGCAATATCATACTCACACCTGGTAACTTTTGAACCAGATAAGAGCTTTTACATCTTCATATTTGAAGTTGTTGGCTTTAGTACCTGAACTTATATTAAACTTTATAGGCTCCAATGTGACGGATACTGAAGGAGCCACAACTGCACTGTAAATTCCATTGAGATGATTTTAACTCAGAATGAGTTGAATCACTCAGTCTGAGTTGGGACTGTCAAAACTGAGAATTTTGAGTTGATTCAATTCATTTTGAGTTAATTAAGCAATTCACGCGGAGTCAACTCAACTGACTGTGAGAATCAAGTCAACTCAGAGTGAGTTAAAGTTTACTGTTATTAACTCACAAATAACTAACTATCAATCTGAGTTGATTAATTAACTCATTGGAATTTACAGTGTGAAAAAAACCGAAATTCCACCGTAAGAATAACTCTCGATCGGACTGAAAACCTGAATTGAAACTTTGAAAGAATTTTAGTTGGAATCGAAATCCTGCCGCATTTCTTGTATGTTCGGGTCCGATTCAAAATTATACGAAGTTGGAGACAATTCTGCTTGCTTTCCAAGATATTTGTGACAGCGTAAGCTAATTTCAAGTGTAACATCGCGTTATAGATCGGTTCTTCTTACTTTTCTCCAACCAAAAAATACTCAAAATATTGTAAAGAAATGTTTTTAAAACTTATTTTTGTCACCGCCCTCGGGCTGTGACTCTTGTTTTCGCTAGCGGCAATCTTGAAAGAAATATGTGTTGTAAGTATATGAGAACTTTTTTAAAAGTTTCCTGGCGAATTCTAAGCAAGAATTTTAACAAATATTTACCTTTCTTATGCTTTTTCAGGGCGTATTAACTTTCACAGAAACAGTGTTATGCTAGTAGCTTAGCATCTGTCAAAACTGGTTAAAAGCTTGAAAATAATAGGCATTAGTTTGGCCCGGTTTTTATGTGATGAACCAATGTTTAGAACGGGGTCGTAACAGTAGAATAAGCATATTCCTAAACCTATGCCAAGATTAAGTCTAAGGATGAGCTTATATCTAAGACTAAGTCTAAGCAAACAATATATCTAAAGCTTAAGCTTATTCGATGGCAGTCCCGCAGAAAGTCATTGCACCCCTTGGATTAACTGGGACTAATTTTTGTAGTTCACAATTATTGAACTTTTTAAGACGACTAGTTTTGACCTTACTGATGATGAAAATTGTAAATTTGCTTGCATGCGAAACCGAACAATGTAAGAAGCTGAGGCGGCCCTGTCATGGGCATTCGTGCAGCCAATTAGCAGCTCTGCTACGGTAACTCAGCGCAACAGCACCTTGCTACACACTGCGCCGAGAGTACGACTGCAGATATCGCCGTCTGTTGAAGCATTACTCGTAGCTTCACTGACTACAGGCCACACCGATGGTCAGTTTTGCGACCGTAGGGGGGAGGCGATTTTAACGTTCCCTTGGCATACAAGAGGTATACCAAGTCGTGAATTTGAATAATCAGAAAAGCCGAAACTGCAAAAGAAATATGCTGTTAAAATATACTTTTCAAATTGTAATCTAACCCAACTCCGCATGCGTATTCTTTGCATGAACAAGACTTTCGTTTAAATAAGAAAATGCAGCTGACAACCCACAGAAAAATTTTGTTTAAAATCGATCCAGATACTGTGATATATACTTGAGAAAAATGCTATTTTTGCCTCGCTACATAAGTTCTTCTGGTAGAATATTCAGCACTTTATATTACACTGATTTTTGCTGGAAGGCTAATATACAAAACGATTTATGACCAGCAAAGATTATTTGAAGAATGTAAAAATTGCAAGTTTTAATCGGTATTAACGAGGACTTTAGGATCTTGGCAATTGAATTTTTCATAAATCTATATTTGGGCGCAGACTAACTTAAGGCTCATGCAAAGCTCAAATATGCAAATATTGTTAAATGTTCAATTTTAAGTAAACGCCGGTTTGCAAGATTGAGAAAAATTCATTTTTCCCTTCAGCATGTGTATTACATTTTTCTAAATTTGATGTTTCGAGAAAAACTCAATTCAAATTTTTTCATTGCTTTGTTTCACTCGCGGTGACCATATATTTGCCTTTCAGGCAAATGCCTTGTTTACCTTTTTTTCCAAATCAGCCACCAATATAAATTTGTCTGTCTAGAAACGTTTCCGACACGCTTGTAAAAGTCAAGCAAAATCCGCCGTATGGCCGTTCTAAAAACGACTTTAGTCCCACTACCCTTTAACATGTTGAGCTGATTGCGGATCGTACGATATTTGTCTTATATCTTTTACGTTAGTCTCGTTACATCTGTACGCTGTTCGAGCAGATATCGACACGAAGCAACTGACCTTAAACTTTAACTTGTACAAAATATTACACTATTGCGTCTCGAGCCATCCGTTCCCCTTGAAACAAAGCGTTTCCGTATGTCCTTAATATAATGACAGCTACATCGTAGCTTTAAACGCTTACAATAAATTCTATGCTTAGTCAAACGCAAATCTGTATTAAGTTTCAATGATTTTACTTTTAAACCAAGCCACTTATATGTGATTATTTGAATATATTTTTGTCAAATAAATTCAAGATAGTTTTTAACACAAAAATAAAGCTACATTTGCCTGATTCGTTTGGCTACTTTTTAAAAACTTTTCTGTAAACACTAAAATTATAACGACTGTCGTCGTACTACTGTGTAGTAACCAATTGCTAATTTGTAATAGTAAAGTATATATGAAATTATGATCCATGAAAATAATAGGCAACTCGAGATATTGTGGGTAGAAAGTGATCCAGTGAGCGTTGAAATTTTTAGCCTGTCATTTATTGGGCGCGAAAAACTATCAGCAAAAACCCGTTAGATGCGTTGCAATCTGGTAACTTTAAAGACATTATGGTCCACGGACGGATCCAGGGGTGTGATGGAGGAGGATGTATCCCTCCACCGGCTGCCGAGTGCAAATTTTTTTCAGGGTTAAAACCAACGTAAGCTATAATGGCACTTATGGTGATTTTGGAAAATACGGGAAAAGGACATAAAAACTCTTCGTCTTAGTAACAACCAAAATATCACAGGCTTGAAATTTTCTCTACTTCGAGGTTCTACTCGCATGAGTTTCTGTGTGTGTGTGAATTGTGGCTGTTTTTACATGCGCAAAAATATACATGTACTCAAACTGAACATTTTCCGCTTGTGCATTCCTCTCACTAGGAATTTCTGGATCAGCCACTGCTATGGTCGGCATTCGTTCCTGTTCCTGTTTAATATTATTGATTAAGCTGCAGTGAGCGTTCACCAGTCGCGTGGCAAGCCAGCACAAAAATGCCTAAAGGTGATATCGCATATTTTTGACGTTTATGTTGTCTTTTAATTCTGCAATATTTTTCAATTTGTTAATATTTGTATCTGTTTATACGACTGAATAAAGTTTTCAAATCGCATAGTTTTGCGAGTCAAATGTTACATGGTGAATTTTTGCTCAATCCGCCCTGTGTAAAATGCGTTAGTTACTGATCCGATTATCAGATTTTAAAGTTATTGCACGTAAACTTTGAATCATATACATTCAAAATAGACGTCAAACGAACGAACGCAAGAAACACTAAAATACTAAATATTACGAGAGCGAGAGAGAGACAAATCCAATAGTTTTCCAACTTTTGCTTGCCATCGAAACGAGGCTTAAACGGTCATGTGACAAATGCGGAAAAACTGCAGCAAAAACAGTCACGGGTACAGACGTACGGCGTCTGATTAATTTTCAGTTCGTATACCAAACCAGTTGAATATTATACATCGTGGCGCTCGTTCTATTACATGCTTTGCCGCAGTTGTTGTCGACGAAACGATGCATATTTCCTATCGAGTCATTATATCAGTTGCTGTACACTGCAAAAATAGTGAGTCAAATTGACTCTCTCCGAAGTAGGCTTTTCCGGACTACACAAACTGAGTCAAATTTTGTTTCTGCCAGAGTCAAATTCGACTCACTGACTCGCACGTTTGATTCTGGCGGAGTCGAATTTTGACTCAGTTTGTGTAGTCCGGAAAAGCCTATTTCGGATGGAGTCAATTTGACTCACCATTTTTTGCTGTGTATGCGACTTATAAACAGCTGATCTCTGAGTTGAATTCAACTCAATGTAAAACAATTAATCCGCGAATGTAACAGGCGTTTCGTTATTTTCTTTAAATGTTACCCAGGCCAATAGCAGCCAGAAAAGGACCAAGGATGCTTGAAAATGTAGCATCATCAGGATGCCTTGAGAGTCGCTTTTACAAATTTTTAGCCCACCCCCAGTATCAAGGTGAGCTGGTCATAGGCCTGTGTTATAAAGCCTGTAAAGGTAAACAATTTTTGTCACCTCTCGGTTTGGTTTCGTATCTGATGTGAAATGTACCGTCATACCAGGCTTGTAGCCAGCTCGAGCCTGACACGAGAAAGTCATAGCAAAGTTTGGACGGCCATGCGGTTAAAATAACAAAGTTACACGCGGACCTAAAAACGGAGATTTGGCGGTGGATGGGAGTCAAAATTTTCTGGCAGTTTCAAAACCCTGTCATCTCCCATCAGCTGGCTATGTGGCCATCTCGACCGTAGTTTGTATGCTTCCTGTTCACTGATGGCTAAAAACAGGTAAATTAAGCTTGCGGAATACGATTTCAGTTGTGTTTATAATAAAATAATAGTCAAAGCTTATAAAGGTATGGAGAGTTTTTATGCCAAACCAGGTCAGTTGTTCAAATTGGTAAATGGAACCGTAAATTTATTCTTTACCGTTCTAATAACGCTAAAATTACTTCTGATTGGGCTGAAACAAAAAAAACCTGTGCTATGACGTACATCAACATTCGCCACCAATCACGGTAAAACATTTTCAAATATAAAATACCATTCACTCAACCCATTTTTACGTCGAGTTTACAATCAGCAATAGAGTTTTACACTGTGCACTTGAAATAGTTCACAGCACACACTGGGTTGTAAACCATGATTATGCATATGCGCAGTACAAAGCCTCCACATGGCATAAGAGTCGTCCTATCAGGCTCGAGTGTCACACTTTGAAGTTGGCACAGTGATTATTCTCCAGAATCTGTGGTTTGAAACGTGGTTTAAAAACCGAAATACTCTCTGCAGATAAAATCGTAAATATTCATGTGAGAAAAAGGGTGAAAAATAATAATCGACTTAAGTTTTACGTCTCTGCAACCGAACCAAATCTGGTATGGGTGGGGTGAAACGAAAACGCAAACATAGGCCAAATATCTAAATGAAAGCCATCAAAAAAACAATTAAACTACAACTTTATATGACTACAAAATTATACATCAACATACGGTTATTTGTATCTATGAGCTTAGTTTGCTTTCTGAACATAAAACCAGTGTCACGTCAGAGGCCTACAAACCCGGCTGCCGTGCCTCCAGCGGACGCAGTAACAGAACCAAACATGAAAGAACCACCACACACTGTAGGAACACAATACTCATACGCAATAATGAACAACGCTTCCGCGATCAGAAAGCCAAACGCAATTTTAGCAATAAATTCGAATACAAAAAGTTTTGATTTCTAATAATCACACTTGTTCGCCCTTCCATCACTAAGTCTCATCCGCGTGTTTCTGTGCCAATTGGCGTATCTGTGAAACTTATAGTATATTTCCATTTAAGCACTTAATATTTTATATATATTTTCGTCGAAAAATTGCTGAAGCGTTACCAATTTTAGTTTGAAATAAACAAACATTCACGGGCTAAAACCAATGATAGCGGAACGGTCTTCCTGTGACACAAAGCTAACGTTTGCGTTGACATTTTTTTAACGCAATACCGAGGTTAATATATGTATAACCATGCATAAGCTCACTGGGAATGATAAAAAATTTGATATTTTTAAAAAATATGGTTTAAATCAAACTGTGTTTGCACCAACTGTTAAAGTTTTAAGTTTTGTCTATAAACAAATTCTCAGATGGGGATATCACCTATGACGACATCGTCGAAACTTCACTTTTGCACAATTTTCGGCTGGAATAAAAATTCTGGACGACCAGTGAAAGCATAAACGTTAACCGATTTTTCGCTTCTAGAACCGTACTTAGCGGCTAAATATATATATTGAAGTCACAGTGTAAAATACACAATGTTATATAATAGATACACTGCAAAAAATGGTGATTCAAATTGAATCATTCCAAAATAGGCTTTTCTGGAATACAAAAACTGAGTCAAATTCGACTCCACCAGAGTTAAATTGGACTCACGGAGCGATTCTTTGAGTCAAATTTGACACTGGCGGAGTCGAATTTTGCTTCAGTTTGCGTTGTCAGGAAAAAACCTATTTCGGAGAGAGTCAATTTGAGTCACCTTTTTGCCGTGTATATATAAACGTCTGGTTATTGTTGAAAAGATAATTTAATGAAAAATCGCTTTCGAATTAACCTGATTCATTTTTGACGTCCGGCGCTAAAATGTTTCTTTACAATTTCATTTTTCCGAGCTGAAAAGCTGATTGGCTGGCTGGCTGCCTTCCTGTCCATACACAGAAGCCGCAGGGTAGATGCGACTAAAATATGTTTTCAAATGCTAAGCTTGCGGCGCAAATTTTGAAAATAGAACAAATTTTCAATCTTTTCAAAATTAATATTTTCGCTAGAAATTTGTTACTAAAATGATGTTATATTAGATATACAAGCTTTATTATTGAAATACGTGAAAAATGCTTATAAATTAAACAACATAGGGATGTAGTAATAATTAGAAGCAACTATTAATCAATAGTTTCGGTAAACCAAGGGCTGACGCGGCGCTGTGGCCAATGTTACATTTAGGCTAGTAACACACTTCCTTTAACATGTCTCTAAGCCTATTAAGACTACTATGCTCAACGTAAGGAAAAGAATACATCTAAAGTTTAAGTTTAAGATTAATCGGAAACAATAGTTCTAAACGCTCCAAAATCCCTATTTTAATAAACTCTCTGAGGCGAATCTTAAAATTTCTGCCGGAAGAGTCGAGCTGGCAAAAGTTATGAAACGCAATTTTTTTTAAATTAGTGACCTTTTCATTTTATCACCAAAAATTTGTTACGAAAAAATCGAAAAGTTTTATCACAAATATAATTATGAGGGTAAAACTTGTATTTTTTACAACAAAATTTGTTGGTACGAGGAATTGTATGGGGGTCTTACCATTTTATCATTAAAACATTTGTCGGGGAGGGGTGTACGCCGCCGCCCGCCCCCCATCTGGATCCGCCAGTGTTGACTGTTTTTCACTTCAACTGGTGTTCATAAACGAGAGTCATATCTCAACAAATATTGCACATTTTTGTTTCTGACATTTTACGTCTACGATCTTTTTATAGTCAAAATTAAAATGTTTCAAAAATTCAATGCATAACCAATGGTCGCAGTGTGGGAACCAAGATCGAATTAATAGTCTTGGCATTTCATTTGCCAGTCGCTATCAACCAATCTATATGCATTGTAAGCAAATCAGGTCGGATCAACAGATATTATATTATTGAGACAGAAAGAAAATGTTTACCCGAATCCAACTCTGTTTTTAACTCCATTAAACTTCTAACAAAACCAAACCGCCTTACGATTATTTATATTAACCAGCGTTAAGCAAAATAAACAAGCCAAATTTCGAAACTGTAACAAAACGTGGCCTGCATTAACCAGCTGCTGTGTGAATAAATCTTGTGTTGTGAAAACGAACCAAATTTTCGCCTCAATCTATTTTATAAACGAGAAGAATTTGTTGCAACCGATTTCTCATGATCTGATTGTCTATATTGTAATATATTTAAAAAAGCTACAAAGCCTTAAAAATTTCAGTTTGTATTTAATTTAGAGATTAAACAGCATTGATTATGACATTTTATTTTCAAATGTGAGTAAAACTAATGGTCAGATTTTAGTAGATAATTTAGTTTTTATTTCGTAGCGAACCAATTGTGTCAGCCAGAGGAGGATCCAGGATCTCAAAATGGGGGGTGGCCAAAATTACACAGGTAATAAACTTATTTTTGACCCACACACAAACCACGAATTATTGCCATAAAGTTCCTATATAATTTTTGTCGAGATGCTGTTGGGGGGGGCATGGCGGGGTGGCCGCCACCATGAATCCGCCATTGCTGGCAGCAACAAATCAAAAACATGCACAAATGGCTAAGTTGTAGCAGACGTATCAGAACTAACGGGTAATAGCTGTTATACACGTTTGAGAATACGAGTACAGGTTCGATCGAATTCAAGCCAATATATGAAAATTTTCAAGACTGAATAATTATTCTTAAGATACAAGTGTATGCAAGTACTAAGCTCCAAGATGGCAAAGAATGTAACCAGTGCGCGTCGCGTTTTGCTTTTTACCCATCATATTTTAAGACGGGGGTTTGTACGACAGTTTAAAAAATAAATTAAAAATCGAGGTTCCCCCCAAAAAAAACTGTGCGCATTTCATATACAGGATTTGTGCTTAAACGTTTTTGTACAACTGCATACGCTAGCAATTCAACTTTAAAATTATTAGTCCTGCTCTGAAAATTACAAACACGGGGACACTTACTCGTTACTAATAATAGATATTGAATATTTTTCATATTCGGGTATCCGACAATTCTTGCCAAATATATATGGATATCCGAAATTAAATTTTCTGCAGCTATGAGCATAAACCATATAATTCTATAAATAGTTTTTTTATCATATAACTGCTTCAATAGTGCTGGTTATTCGGTTTAGAAGACTACTACTGACTAATAAAAACTGCGTTGGCCACCTGAAATTGAGTTGATTTGGTTTGTCTCCGATTTTATCGAATGCCATCCTTCCCTCGAACTATACATTCATGAGTCGTTTTAAACGTTCCAATAAGAAAAAATATTGAAAAAACATTTACCCTAAATCGTACAAATATCAGAGAGGGCAGGCTCGTAAATGTTTTGAAACACAATTTTTTAAAAAGGAAACTGTAGATACAGTTTCTTCTCGGATAAGTCCGGATATTTTTCATATTCGGATATTCGCATCTACGGTGCCCATTTACACCTGTGACAGGTCCTATCCCCACACCCGTATTTTAATAATGAGATTCCTTCATTATTTTGTGATAATGATTTTTTCGCTACTAAACGACCCACAGGGGTGTACTGAGAGACGAACACGAAGCTGCCCCCCAATGTCATTCATTTTTGTCATTTTAAGAACATTGTCTCACCGAATTATTGTTGTTAACGATTCGTTGCCAATTCTACGTTAATATCCAATTATATTAGTTTTTATATTTTCCAACCAATCAAAACGTTTTATCACTTTGTAAGCGAGGTAAAACAAACGTTTTAATAAACAAAAAATATTCCGGAGTACAACTCCAAGCGACCTTTTGTCACATGAGTAAATGTCAAAAGTAACAGGGTACAAAAAGGATTGGTAAACTTTAAAATGTGACATTCTTGCGTGATTCCATTAATGACTACAAATATTCCGGTTACCTTTAATATATCATTTTAGAATGAGTATTTTGAATCAGTTTAGTCACATGCAAACGATAATTTTGTATTCAACATGGATATAAGCGGTATATCTTCAGTCCAAAAATTGTTCAACTTGTAATGATTGGGCAGGTTTGTACTGTAGTGACCCGAATAAGAAGGAGTGGGGTGATAAGAGGTGATCCCCATTTGGAGTCCCAATCAATAGGAGTCTGTATCCCTATTAGGAGTCCGTAAGCGGATAGAGTCCCTAAATCCTAATTAGAGTCCATGAACGTCAGTTATTCCTAATTGTAGCGCATAAATGACTCCAGGACGAAATAAAATTGAGTTCGAATCTTTAAAGCGTACTTAAATTTTGAAAGTACTTTCCTAAGCATAACCTTGCATGATCGCTCATACTATTGAAGCAAGACAAATAAACGTTTAATTCAACGGATAGTTGCAGTACCGGATATTTATCAGAAACGAAGGGCGGCGGAGTGTGGGTTAAAAATTAAATAACAGTCCGTAACCTAATAACGGGGGGTACCCTCTGTAGAGGCCAAATAAATATCAGTCCCCCCTTTTATTCGGGTCCCTACAGTATCACCAGTTGGTGATAGGTCTTGTAGCTTTCGAACCAACGCATGGTGAGGTTCGAAATTCAGCAAGTATTCGCATTTAAGAATACGGAGCAGTGTCTAAATTTAACGTAAAGATTAGTGAAAGACCTAAGTGTGATCTATTACTGCCCCTCAGATTAGCAAAACGCCGCAAAAATTAACGCAATCAGAGACAAATGACGGGGAATTTATTGGATGCCTTCGAGAACCCTCTGCTAAATATAAGAAAACCGATTTTGCAAATGTCAATTAAAAATGTTTCGAGTCACCCAACGTCTTTCAGCCAATCAAAACATTGCTTTGTTTCCGTGTAAATCCCAACGTGTAAGTAAACATTCAATTTTTGTCGATTCGTGAGCACACTCGATCCACGCTCGTAGCCAGCTCACCTTACTCGGGTGGCTAACAAATCTACACGAGGAGCTTTACAAACGTTTTCAATGACTTACAAGCAAGGTTGAAAGTTTTTATCGGGTGCGGCCAAATCTTTCCCAGGAGAGCTGAGCAACCGCCTCCCCCGCAAACCTTTGGCTACAAGTCTGACCTGATTTGAATGTCCCAATTATTGTCACTACTTTGAAATTTTGAACCAATCATTAACCTATTCATCCATTATCTTGTTTTTTTTCAAATATACGTCACAGTTCAGTATAACATCAATTGTTCTTGCGTGAGAAAATTGCCATATGCTTGATGCAATGTATGTAAAAATTACACCTCCTAAGTACGTTCACTGGAGCATTCGGTCTAAGGGTCAGACTCGATGGAGAAAAGTATTCGTTCTTATGATAGAATTGACGGAATCGCATATGATGACTCAATAAGACAATGTATTTACTACCAGTGATATAAGAATTCAGCCTTGGTGGTGTGACTTCTGCCCCCCCTATCATTGCGAATCGAGAGTTAGCATATTACCGACGAAATATAGCTTACCATTAATTGATACGGTTACCAGTTTTACAAGCAGACGTAGAATTTTTCAAAAATCAAAAGCGAATTGTCAAATTTTATTTACAAAAGAAAACATTGAACAGCATCATAACTATTAATTTTTTACTTAAATTCAGATTTGTGTTTGGTTTCGTGGCATGCAACCGGAATTCCGGTTCCAGTAGGAAAATCGGGTATTTTTCACTATTCGCGGTTTCGGTATTTACATCCAGTGTAATGTTTACTTTTCGGCTCCGTTTTGTTGCAAATATTTTGAAGTTACGATTGCAGCACTTAAATGGACATTGTCATTTTTTACAAAAAACTTTTTGAGACAGAGAAAACTTGCAATGAAGGGACTTTACCATTTTATTCGCAAAATAATTCGGCATGAAAAATTGTATTTTTTGCAAAAAAACAATTCTGAAGGAAAAATTGTTCTCCCGCACCCCTGTGCATACGCTAGTGACGTTGTATATTATATTTCATTTTTTTGAACATATGAACTTTAACAAAATATGATATCAAAACAATTTTATTCGTTCATTCCGGTGAAAATATATCTTTGGTTCCCTGAAGTAACCAGTTCTTCCAACGGAAAACTGGTTATACAGATTGACAACTTTTGATCGTGGATTTTTCCCACGGAAAAAACAATTTCCAATTTTTTGTTCAATGTACCAAGTTATACTAAACACACAGTTCATTGATATAACATTAATACATCAAAAACCAAACTTTTATTTTATAAAATCATTCAGTAAAGTCTTGAACAACAATTGACGTTTGTTTGTTGACGGCGATCATAGTACAACTCGGCACTTTAGGTAGTAAAATTTTGTATGTTTTTGCAAAATTTATCTGTTTAGCGCGTTTCGTTTTTTGGTTTTGTCACGATTTTCCGTTAAGAATTTCAGAAATTTCGCAGAAAATTAGCGTAAAACCAGACAACATAACGACATATTGCAAATATTGGCTAAAATTAACTAATTAACCATCATTTTTACTACCTAATTTCGCCTCACCTCCGGTTCCGGCAAGTTTTGTTGAGCTCCGGCTCCAGCTACGGCTGCGGCATATGCACATCCGGTTGCACTCTGACGGCTAAAGTCGCCAACTTGAAAGAATAAATATTCAATCCGCGAGGTACTTCACATGCTGGTTGCGGAAATAAATTTTAACTTTACGGCTGCTATAGGTAGGCCTTCCTAATTTCCGAACCACACGGACTAAAGCCTTACGCGTGCAAGTTGTTGCAACAAAAACTTGAAGGTGCAACTTCCATGTACAAGTTCGGCAACAAAACAACTCTGAATTTTTTGCAGCCGCAAATTATTCACTTGAATTCATGCTATTAAATTAAATTTGCACGTGTGAACGCAGTTGCAAATCGCTTGAATTTCTTGCACCTGCATTTTGATTGGCCAATGGGAAACTTCTGTTGCTGCGCGCTCCCCGAAGTAATCCAGACTTTTCGAATTTATTAAAGAAGCTTGAATTGATTCAAATTCAAAATTGAACTTATTGATATTTTGCAGTCTACGATGTTGGCGACGGAACTGGTTTTACATTATACAACACAAAAGTACAAATTGTTTCGGAATGAAAGCGGTTTCAAATCAGGAAATTCAGAGCAAAGCCTTGTTTACGCGTTAATCCATTTTGTAGCAAAAACTTACAGCTGCAAGTTTTGTCCAAAAATTCATTAATTTGCAGCGGTAATCTATTCATGAATATTACACACTATACATAAAGAATTAATTCATAGGAATGGATAGCCTTGCATGTCGAATTAATTCATCATCATTGCTGAACCGATAATTTATAGCTTTTGCTTGATATTTAGTGCAGTCGTCTACAAATTCCTCAGATAAATTGTTGTCAACATTTGCTTCTTTGCAAAAACTTGCTCGTGTGAATAGCGCTTAAGAATTATTTTGTTGCGCATACAAGTTAATACACAGTATTGTTATTCTTGTCATCGATAAACTTCCGACAAACTGGAATACTGGCAGATTCAGAAGTGAATTTGCTGCCGGAACCGGAACTCGCTGGTTTGTGACGAAATAGGGTGCCTTCAACCGGGGACACTTGGTTTGCAACCGACTGCAAAAATCTTGAGCAGGGCTTAAATTTTGTACTCAAAAATATTGTTTATAAGCAAAATATTTATTTTATCAAGCACAATCGATTGTACATAACATGCAAACACAATTTGCACGCTTGCAAGCTGCATTTATAACTGAAAAATTATACAAAAATTGCTGTTTCATCCACCAAAAACAATGTTTTAAATTTTTAAAACCTTCAAACTCTGAACCGCAGTGCAAAATGTGTTGAATCGGGCTCGTAACAGCGAGTAAATCGAGTTTGCCGGGGAGTGGGATGGCTTTTCCCGAGTACGAGTCATCCACTTTACCCCGTTTGGTAGCAAACCTTTACACATATCTGATTGTATCCGGATAGAACATTCAATGTCTACAAAACGTTTTCACCGACACGAGTTAATACACTTGAATGAATAATACAACAGGTACAACTCATTAAAACCATATCTGTAATAGGGTTGTCATGGAACTGAAAGTTCCATTTTTTTAATATCTGACCCTAGATGATGGGTATAACCAGGATTTCATTTCGAATGGGTATAAAGTAAACTGTACGATCTATAGGTTGTTGGTAAATTCTCAAAAACTTGTTTTGATCACAGTTTGAAATGTGTATTTCCCGAACGGTATAGCGGTCTCTCTATTGTATACACCCTCTGGTTTAATCTGCTGTTAATCATTGACTCAAAGCAGTTTCTTTTTTCATCAGGTTAAATGAACCGAAAAAGAAATAAATGCAAAACCTGTGGGCACGGGAAACGCAAACCAGGTTAGACAATAAAAGCATCAATTGTAGTGCCAGAATAGGTACCTGCCCCATATGAGGTACATACAGTGACAAAACCATAAATTTCTAACAAATTGACGCGATAAATTATCGAAAAGTTCGCGAACGACAAGCCAAAGGTAGTTTTTGGTACTAAATCAATAACCATTTGCTTTTGTATAGGGTCCATAATGAGGTTAGATACTACATTCCCCCAAGGTCATATCTTGCATTTACTTTGTTACAGCTAGAACAATACCATTCCATCATCGCTTAAGGTCAGTATTTTCAAAGCTGTATAAAACCCGTGTGGCTGTTTTTTGGCCAAAAAGTTATTGCGCGGGTACAATGTAAATAGTTGGTCATACACAATGCCCCGCACTGGTGTAAAAAATTGTCCAGGTGCGCGTAAACGCCTATGTCACTTAAAAACTAAAAAGCGTGTTTAGGCTTAAAACTAGTATGTTTGCTGAATCTGACGACACGCGGCATACTTAGCTACCAGTTTTGAAAAAATTTATTATACAATTTGGTTGATTAATGTAGATTACGTGTCTTTTTTTGAGCCAAATAACTGTAAATTATTTTCACGGTTACAATGCATATAAATCTATTTTTGGTGTTTTTTAATTTGTCAATGATAGGTTCAAGTTGAGCGTTCGGACTCAACTTGAACAGCGTGATTACAGTCGCTTTTTTAAACTTTTTCAAATATTAAACTCATGAATATTTACGAAGACAGATAAATAAACAAATTCCACATAATGCGAGGATCATATTGGTTATATGAACCAGAAGGTTTTGAATCGAACCAACAGTCAGCCCAAAGTCTTTGCACGAGAATAATACGATAACTGTGACAACGTTGTCTACTGACAAATTATATTGCTTAATATTTTATAGCTGTTAATTACATATTTGCATAAGCGTTTTTTTGGTAACAGTCCAAAATCGGTAACGCCTTATGATTTCAAAATATTTAAAGTCTTGAGCGGCGCAGTTTAGGTTATAATATATTGCAGCCAACGAGTCTGCTTCAGTGTCTTCGGATAAGCTGCTGTTCCCTGATTGGTAACGTAGAAATTGAAACCCGGTCAGCAACAGTTGTAATAAACAGACAACGTTAGCAAGCAGGGAATCAGAAATATTTAACGAAAAAAATATCAAATAATTAATCTGGTTAAAAAATTACAGCTTACATTTGAGATAAAAGGTTTATAAACTTGAAAAAACCCATTTTCTTACTTTCGTCGCGTATACAGCCACATGGGCCCATGTTACAATCTGTCCCAACTGTCCCATTTGTCCCAACTGTCCCATCTGCTCCAAGTGTCCGAACTGTCCCATCCGTCCCAACTGTTTCAAGTGTCCCATCTGTCCCAACTGTCCCATCTGTCCCAACTGTTCCATCTGTCCCAAGTGTCCCAACTGCCTCATCTGTCCCAACTGTCCCAAGTGTCCCATCTGACCCGCTGTCCCAACTGTCCCAACTGTCCCATATGTCCCAACTGTTCCATTTGTCCCGACTGTCCAATCTATCCCATCTGTCCCAAGTGTCCCATCTGTCCCAATTGTCCCAACTGTCCCAACTGTCCCATCTGTCCCAACTGTCATATCTGTTCCACTGTCTCATCTGTCCCAACTGTCCCGCTGTCCCAATTATATTTTTGGAATGTACTCCTGGTGCATTGCTGTCCAGGGAAAATGGGACGGCCTTTAAAGTAAATTGACCGCGGAATGCTTCAGACACGGTCAAATATGTCCTGCCTTGATGCATAGGCTCTCGTAAACCCCACGTTCTATTTCAATCTCATTGATGCCTTAAAAGGAGTCGGAACATCTCGCGGACAGAAGCGAGGGCCCAAATGATCTTCTAGAGAAACATCCGTTAAAAAAATCAATAAGAACTTACTTTTAACTGGGCTCGGCTTAGAATCTTCATTGTATTTGTTTTGCGCGATGTTCAAATTATCAGTCGAATTGTTTTTAGTCGTTTCTCGATCAAATCTGCAGTCACAGTATTGTGTAGAATTATTTCTAAAAAACAATATACAACAAATTGTCAGCATTTTAAACGGTGGCTGATTCTTGTCAAAAATTAATATTTTCTTGCACACAACAAGACACCTTACTATTGTAAGCGTCAAATATTTTCTTGCAGTAAAATAACAAAGTAGGCTAATACGTTTTTTGGATATATGTTACGTTTAAGCCTTTTAGAAATTTATTATGTAGCATTACCTCACATCTAACGTTAACGCTTAGATTTAGGCTTAGTCATAGTTTAGTGTTTTTCTTAGCGTAAACCCTAAGCGAACATATGCATGAAATATGCAAGAACCAGCTTAGGCTTTGTTTTCGACTAATTCTTACGCTAAGACTTGTGCTCAAACTACGGATAAACTAGTAAACGCCTATCCAAATATCGTATAAAGTTCAAGAACATGTATTTGCTAGCTGGCAAAGAAAAAGCAGAAAATTTGTTTGCCTCTGTTGCTTTTATCTTTGACACAAGTTGTAGTTTGTACGGAATAATCGCTGTAAATAGGGTAAGCACGGGTAATGCGGACACACAGCGATGAAACATTGAATTCGCTATACATAACATTAAGTTAAACCCGACAACGCTCAGTTAAACCCGACATGAAAGTTTATTCCCGACACTTAATAAAACACTGAAAAACAATAGAAATAGATGAAGTTTAAACTTAAAATATCAAACTCTAACTGATAATATTGACTGTTTCAACTAATCCAGTCGATTTAGAGTGTGACTGAAAGAAATTAACGGGTAGTAATTGTCTATAATGACACAAATTCCAATCAGCCAGTTTAGAAATACACGCTTGTAATATTATTTACTTTGAAGTATAGAATGAGTAGTTATTTTTTGAGGATATAGAATGTCTACAAATTATTACAACTGCATTAGAAATTGCGATTGATTTCTCGGCTCCATTTTTTGTATACGAACAAAACTGAGCCGTGATCACATTTTTATAGAAACGAAAATTCGTCTTTTCCTGACTTGCTTCTAACATAATGAAATCTAAAAAAGTTGCTTTAAAAAGCAAACACACAACCAACAAACACACTCATTTTCTTAAAGATTATGCAATTCAACCTCATGTTCAAACTTAGGATAGCAGTCTGTACACAAAAAAGCACCGGTTCGAAAATTGTAACCACAAGCAGAGCGAAACCACATCATACATTCATTGCAGCGAGCGCATTCGACTTCAGTTTCATCGTATGAAATTTTGCAAGATTTGCACATTGTTTGATTGCTGGATTTCGCTTCAGAATTTTTATCAGGAGTCGGATTCAAATGCGCTAAAATTAAACACAAGAGTAGACATACCAATCAAATATCATAAACCAAATTAAAACAATGAAGAAAGTTTGAGTGAAATATTTAGATATTAACAAAATGCTAGACTTGCTATTAATATTCTTGAAGCTTAAGTTAGGCTTAGTTTTAATTTTATCGTAACGCTCAAATGTTTCAGAATAGTATTAGCATACAGTCCGATCCCAAAAGGGAAATTAGTCACCGTTTAAATAGCACAGAGATTCCTCAAAGAAAATTACATAAGTGCTTTTGACGTAGTTCTTCAAAACATTAAAAAGACATAAGAAGCCATGTGAACTAAAAATAACCTTAGCCAGCTCTATCACTACATATTGCAGCTATACATAAAACTTCACTTGATAATTTTGCAACTTTAAAACAACCTACCTTTAGGCTTTCGCATACGGCATAAAGATTTTAATACTTCGCGTCGGTTAACGTTGACCGGTGTTGCCAAACTAGCAAATGAAACATGATTCATTTCTGAGGAAGCTTCGGACGCTTCGCGCTCTAATCCTGGTACTTCCGCTGCGTTTTTTGGATCGAAACCATTTATCGAATTCAATATAACGAAGGTACGCTGATTTTCCGTAGCAAAAGTTTGAAAACCATTTCCGTCCGACGGCGCTACATTTGCAGTATTTTCGCAATTTTTATCAAAACTAGCTATACCATGACTACTTGCGGTGTAATCATAGGCCAACGAACCAATCAATTGGCGGCGACATTGATCCAATTGCATTTCTTCAGTTTGGGATGAAGAATGGCACTGAAAACTATATTCAGAAGCGTTGCCGGACGAGGCTGATTCCTGACACAAATCAGCTACTGTGCGTATTTGACCTTGATCTCGCATAGGCGTGGTTAATTCATGTGAATTTTCTGCGATATCTTCTTGCACATGTGAATTTTCTGTTATATCCTCTTGCGGCGAGCAGTTGTTTGATAAAAACGCATCGGCGCTCTTAAATGCGCTTTCTTTGCATGCGCGAATATTGAGCGGATACATGCCAGAACGCATAAAACCCGAAACAGCGTTGTTTGCGGTCGCAACAAATTCCCAAGCTGCACGGAAGGTATTTGCAAACACGGTCCGGGTAATCGACAGCCCTGGATTTGTCGTCACATATTGCTGGCATCGCGTTTCGTAAGAGCGTTTCAATGATTTAAAAAAGCCAACGTCAAGAGGTTGAAGACAGTGAGATGTATGTGATGGTATTCCCATAAGAACAATCCCATGTTTGCGAGCTAATGCAAACGCCTCCGCAGTAGTATGACTGCTATGGTTGTCCAAAATGGGTAAGCATCGCTCACCTGAGCCCATCGGGGGCATGTTTTTAACAAAATGTGGCAGCCATAAATCTGCAAAAACGTGCCTGTCGCTCCAGCCATTTTTTTGTGCATGTACTAAGCTTCCTTCGGGAAACTGTTCTTTCACACCTGAGCTAAGAGTTTTCAATCCTGGAAAAATTATCAGTGGATGAACAAAAGTTCCAGAAGCGCTGCAGCAAGCAATAATTGTGTGTGTAGCCCCTTTTTAGAAGTAACTGGAACTGAAACATCGCGAGCACCCCGTTTCGCAACCACTTTAGCCGGTTCATTAGGAACAATAACTAACCCAGATTCGTCAACGTTAAAAATCAAATGTGGCTTTTCAGCCACACCATACCTATTGTACAACGTTTCCGCCTGTCCAAAGAACTCTTCAATTCGTTCTCTTGTCATGCCAAGCATACGGCACCTTGATAAGTTGTTCCGGAATTCTAACAGTCAAATCTCGGTTTCTTGCTTTGAAACCGAGCCACCAATCGTGTATAGCCATTTCGTTTCTGTCGCTAAAATTTTGGTTTATTTTGTTTACCTTGGCATATTGATACGCCAGTTTCTTAACACCAGCGATATCGAACGGGAATCCAGATTCTTGTCTTTCGATAATCAGGTTGGTGAACGCTTGCTCTTGTTCGGGTGTGAACACCGGACGTCTACCCAACGTGTGTTTAGAGTTCAACGAGCCATCCAAGAATCTACTTCGAAGTGTTGTGCGCTTGACCGTATGAGTCGCTGCTAGAGCCTTGACGTTGAATTTTTCTAAAGAACTACGTTACTTATATAACAAAAAATTTTAATTGTCTTCAGCGAAGTTTGGTATTTTATTAATTTTTCAAAATGCGAAAGTATTGAATATTTTTGAGTACACACGATTAAAAAATGGTAATTACTTTTGACACTTAAACAGCATATTTATATTTGCACACAGACGATCAATCTGTTATTACAGCATTTTACGTTCACTGAGTATCATGTAGGTTGTCTCTAAATTCAGAGCATTTTTTACAGTTAACCATTCATGCAACAACGGTGATTTTCGCAATTTCTTAGCAAAATTGCAAACGAAAACAAAAAACAAATTCATACTCAGCGCGTCATCACGAGTCATGGACGAAAACTCGCTTTGATAACGTTGTTCCATTTCATTCAGCGCAGCCTCCATGTTAGCTTCTAGCCACTGCTGGACACGACCGCGGTTAACGTTGCAACTGCTCGTTGTTTCTTGCGTAGTTGAGCGATTAGCATTACTTCTGACTGATTTGCGAGCACGGGGAAGACGGGTTGATCCTTCATTGTAACATCTAACTCTTCCGCAAATTTTTACACGAACCATAATTAAACTCGTATTAAGTCAATTAGTCTGTAAAATTTTGTAATTCAGCTTTAAAACGCTATAATTTGGACCTAATTCAAGCTATTTAGCATAAGTTTCGTTTGTGTCGGGTTTTTCCTGCATGTCGGGAATACCGTGAGTGTGTGTCGGGATTGAACACCTAGTGTTGGGAAAAGTCAGTCCAGTTTTGAGGCCCCTACTAGATGAAATTTGCACATAAAAACAGAATCTTGGCAGCGACTCAATTTTCAGAGTCTCGCAGT
>JASANG010000485.1:0-46184 GCA_030248215.1 Enoplolaimus lenunculus
TTTTGCTTAGGCGTAGGATTAGGCTTAGGCTTAGGAACACATTTTGCAACGCGTAGGCTTAGTCTTAGGCTTAGGACTACGCTTAATCTACTTTTACGTTCCAAAAGTAACATTGGCCCCAAATCCTGTAAACGATATTTCGATTCAAGCCTCTTAAGCAATTACAGCAGACAATATCCTATAGTGCCCGTTGTACACGCAGTTGGTACCAGGTTTATGGGTTGAAAAGTTTGGCCAATGCTACTGTTAGAGCCGCAACAGTTGATTGATCGTATTTCTAAGCCTACTGTATTGACTCGAATAAGAGGGGGGACTGATATTTATTTGGCCTCTCCAGAGGCTATCCCCCTTGTTATTCGGTTGCGGATTGTTATTTTTTTAACCTACGCTCCGCCGCCCTTCGTTACTGATATATATCCGGTACTGCAATTATCCGTTGAATTAAACGTTTATTTGTCTTGTGTCAATAGCTTGAGTGATATTACAAGGATATACTTAGGAATGCGCTTTCAAAATTTAAGTATGCTTTAAAGTTTCGAACTCAAATTGTTTGGTCCTGGAGTCATTTATGCGCTACCATTAGGGATAATTGACATTTACGGACTCTTATTAGGGATACGGACTCCTATTGATTCGTACCCAAAATGGGGACCCCCTCTTATTACCCCTCCCTCTTATTCGGGTCAATACAGTAAGCATTGAAAAAGGTGTATTCCTAAGCCTAAAAGCCTAAGGTAAAAATGTAATATGCAGAATATAAGCCTACGCTGTTACAGACCCATGCGAAACGATGACGGACGTGAAAGTAACATGGGCCAGAAAGTTTCAAAATAAAATTCCTAAATACTTTAAATACGGCAAAGATGAAATATATGACCTTGCAAACTTGAATTTCGGAAACTAAAATCTGACTTTAAAATGTAATTTTGTATATTTTTAAATATAAAATAATTAATTATCATTAACTTTTTAAGTTAATTTTTAATACAAAAAATTATTTGTTCCGTTTTACAATATATATTTATATTTCAACATTGTTTCAGAGTTTGTGTGGGTGGTTTGTAAATTTAGGCCTTTGTTAAATTTTAAACGGCCGAAATAGGATCATTCGTTAAAGGTAGAAATATTATAGATTGCAAATGCTACACAATAGGCATATATAGATGAAACACTATAAAAGTTACACTATTTTATTACAAAATCTATCCATACTTTACGCTATGCTTCATTCACACGTAACGCATGATTTGTAACTTTTTTAACTTGTATACTGTAGTGACCCGAATAGGACGGGGGTAATAAGAGGGGGTCCCCGTTTTGATTCCCAATCGATAGGAGTCCGTATCCCTAATAAGATTCCGTTGGCGGATAGAGTTCCTAAACCCTAATTAGAGTCCATAAATGTTAATTATCTCTAATTGTAGCTCATAAATGACTCCAGGACCAAATAACGTTGGGTTCAAAACTTTAAAGCGTACTTAAGTTTTGAAAGTAACATTCCAAAGTATAACCTTGCATTTATCGTTCAAGCTTTTGATGCAAGGCAAAAAACGTTTAATTCAACGGATAGTTGCAATGCCGGATGTATATCAGTAACGATGGTTGGCGTACGGCGGGGTGGAAATAAATAACAGTCCGTAACCGAATAACAGGGGTTCCCTCTGAAGAGGCCAAATAAATATCAGTCACCCCTCTTATTCGGGTCACTACAGTATGTCGTGGTCTGAACAGCTATTTGCCTCGGTTACAACTCAAGCAGTGTCTTAAACGCTAATATACGTGAAGGCAAATATTTGTTGCAAACTGCAATGCAGTACGATGCATTTACGCTCAGGGTCGAATTCAAGAGTGGGGGTGAACTCACCGCGGTATTCTTCTGGCGCGAAATATTTGCGAGTATCATTTGCTTACGTTTAATAATTTTTTGCATTACGAATCAGAGGGGACTGTGAATTCGAACTTCTTATCCCCCCTTAATTTTTTCAGAATTAGCCCATGGTGGTGTACTGTCAGTCTAGGTATAGGAACCGGGACTTTAGACCTTTCTACTAAGCAGCTGGAAAAGCGGGCTAGAGCGGGGATCGAACCCTCAGCCTATGGATCCTTAAGCGAGCACTCTACCACTGCGCAACGTAGCCCGCTCCTCCAACTGCATTTCTGGTCGACTATATGTGTCGACTGTACAACACAATGTGCATTGCATTTATACTGCATATGCACCAGGACAAGCAAGTCTCACATGCTTACAGTGTACGAGCAAGTTTGCGTTGTCATGAAACTGTGGCAACGATTGCAAAAGTTTTTAGTTCAATAGCTTTACCCCCCCTTCACCTATAGTGTTGGCTGTGAACAACTCAGTGTAATGTATAAAGGTAAAATAACGCACCGAGCACATGTGTGACTAAGTGGGCTCATGTAACTTTTAGGGCCGTCCCGGTTTCTGGTGGATCTGTAAAAGAGTAGGCTTACATTCTAGACTACATTTTTTTTGCTTAGGCTTAGGCTTAGGAATACGCTTTTGAAACGCTTAGGCTTAAGCTTAGGCTTAGGAATACGCTTAATCTACTGTTACACTCAAAATAATATTTCAGATATTTAAGAAAAAATTTCTTACATTTAAGAAATATGATTAGCAAGGTGCACTTGAAAAGTATTTCTGTTATAACAGAAAAGATTTCAGAAAAGTTTTGAAATAAAGTCTGAAAATAAACGTTTTCCAGTTATTTTTAGAAAAGTTGTCTTTAATATCAGAAAAACTTTTCAAATTTGCCACAGAAAATACTTTTCTGAATAAATTCAGAAATACTTTTTGGTGTGTACGGCCCGAAAAGTAACATTGGCCGCGATGCACAGTACAAAATCTCCACAAGACGTAAGGTTCGCTTCGTCGCAATATTTCATCAGACCAGTGGCCTGCTCTCACACTGAAGCGTAACAACCCACACTCAAAATAATATTTCAGATATTTAAGAAAAAATTTCTTACATTTAAGAAATATGATTAGCAAGGTGCACTTGAAAAGTATTTCTGTTATAACAGAAATGTTTTCAAAAAACGTTTTGAAATAAAGCCTGAAAATAAACTTTTTCCAGTTATTTTTTGAAAAATTGTCTTAAATATCAGAAAAACTGTTCAGATTTGCCACAGAAAACACTTTTCTGAATAAATTCAGAAATACTTTTTGGTGTGCAGTGCCATTTGAGAATACGGGCAAACAGAGTTTTTAAATTTTAGAAAACTAAACTAAAATTTACAAAATGAATTTCTATATTTCACTGTTAGTTTTTACTACTGTATACGTCAGTTGCAGCCACGCCCAAATGCATACGCCTGATAACTTTACAGTGATGTATGATGAAGATTCGTGCCGGAAAGTAAGCATTTACCCTGTTATGATGAGCATAAGCGGTCGTGGCTGTATCCTGTCTGCCAGGGTTGTTGGAAATCATTTGGTCACAAACTATAACTGGTTTAAAGCACAATATGTCCTGATACCGGATGCTTAGATGTTTTCTAGTAACTCTTTGCGGACACCTGAGCGTTTTTTGCTTTGAAAATAGAAACTTGTTTAGTTTTCGCTTGAACCGGCGCTAAGTTGTGGGAAACACAGTTATTATTTTCCTAAGCTTTAGGTATAGGCTGAAGCTTAGGCTTAGGCTTTTACGCTAAACCCGCAATCTACTGCCTAAGCGTATTAAGACTCTGCTTTTACAGCTGAAACCTAAAGCTACGCCTTATTCCGTTCATTGGCTGGGTTTCTAAAATGGTATACTTAAGTAAAGACTTCATATTTAAGTATTTGCTAAGCAATTATTCGATTAATAATTAATTATTTTTAAGAAGCGTATCACGTCATTTAATAAATTACACTAAACAGTTCTGGCACGCTATCCTTGGATCAGCTTGAGATTGTAGCTGGCTCGTAGCCAGCTCACATTGCTAGGGGGCGCAAAATTTTTCAGGACGGGTATTCAAAGATTTTCAATGACTTACAAGCAAGGTTGAAAACTTTCTATAGGGGGCAAAATTTTCCAGGGGGGAGGCTGAGTCCACACTGCCCCCCGCCCTTGACTACCGGCCCGGATTGTAGACTCATGGAACCTAAAGCAAAAAGATGGCTTCCTTAATTATGGCACTGACCCCGAATTTACACTTATTTGATTTGTTCAAAAACTTACTTAAATCAGTGACTTGAGTTAAGCACTCAACCAAAAGTTAAATACTTCAAGTAGGATTTCAGAAACCCAGCCAATATCGGTAAGAAATATTTTGTAGAACGTGGAAGTAAACAAGGACCCAAATATAGAACTCAATATTAGTGTTTTCAAAACTGTTATATAGGTTCTAAAACACGCTTACAGTTAAAGGGTCTGCCATGACGTAAAGGTTGTCTTTTATCGCTAAATTATAACTGGGGGGTACCATATGTCTTACTTCGCTATTTTTAAAAGAATATCTTCGTTTAGCTACCGAGTCGGTCAATATAAAAATACTGATTTTGAATTTTATTTTAAAAAAATTCACAATAATTTTAGTTTTGTGCTGCTTGAAATAATATGAGACAGAACAAAAGTTTTAAGACGAGTGAGAAATTTAATAAACGGGGGCTAAAACTTTATGACCAATGTAAACAACACGGGCGGAACAGTATTATAAGCATATTCCAAACGCCTAAGCCTAAACCTAAACGTAAGAATGAGCATATTCCTAAGCCTAAGCCTAAACCTAAACGTAAGGCTGAACATATTCGTAAACCTAAGCCTAAGCCAAGCAAAAAAATTGGCTAAAGCTAACGCTTACTGTATAATAGTCCCGCAGAAAAACGTTCCGCCCCTGATTTTTGCAAAGGCCAACCAACATCACTAAGAGAGAATCCAAAATTTTTGCAACGGATGTTGAACGCTTTCGCCCCCCCCCTCAACTGGCCACGGGCCGGAGTTTGTGGTTTTTTTAATTTCAGGGTAACAAAGCTGTAACCGACGACACTGCTTGTCCGTGTTCAGCTGATTTTTATTGTAAAGAATCGTACGATTGCATGATTGCAAACAACGTTCCACACAAGTGTGCAGTTATAATGACACTTAATTCACATGTATTTCCGGTAAGTTTGAGTTTTTTTATCGTTTGTAGCCTGTTAATAGTTTTGCCGACGAATAGCCGGCCCATGTAAAGATCAGGGGCGGAACGTTTGTCTGTTTGCCGGCGAATAGCCGGCCCATGCAAAGATCAGGGGCGAAATGTTTGTCTGTTTGCCGGCGAATAGCCGGCCCATGTAAAGATCAGGGGCGGAACGTTTGTCTGTTTGCCGACGAATAGCCGGCCCATGCAAAGATCAGGGGCGGAACGTTTGTCTGTTGTACTGCAATAGAGTAAGCTTATGGTTTAGACTAATTGTTTTGCTTGGCTTAAGCTTAAGCTTAGGCTTAGGCTCAGGAATATGCTTATAATACTGTTCTTCCCCTGATCTTTACATTGGCCGAATAGCCAAAGGCTATTACGTTGACAAATAGCGCTATGCACTGCGAAAAATGGAGCGTCAAATCGACTCTCTCCGAAATAGGCTTTTTCGGACTACACAAACGGAGCCAAATTCGACTCCGCCAGACTCAAACGTGCGACTCACTATGAATCGGTCAGTGAGTGGAAGTTGAGTCTGGCGGAGTCGAATTTTGACTCAGTTTGTGTAGTCTCGAAAAGCCTATTTCGGAGAGAGTCAATCTGACTCGCCATTTTTTGCCATATGGAGTCTGGTACACTTTTCCCGACATTTAAGCTTAAAGACATAGGCTACCGCTGATGCTGGCGCCCATGTCTTGGTAAAACTCACACTTACGGCTTAGCCTTTAGGAAAGCTTTTTCCTAAACCAAAGCTTAAGACAAAGCCTGCGCCTGTGCCTACACTGCAAAAAACGGTGAGTCAAATTGACTCTCTCCGAAATAGGCTTTTCCTGACCACACCAACTGAGTCAAAATTCGACTCCGCCAGAGTCAAAGTCGAATCGCTGAGTCGCATGTTTGACTCTGGCGGAGTCGAATTTGACGCAGTTTGTGTATTCAGGAAAAGCCTATTTCGGAGAAAGTCAATTTGACTCACCATTTTTGCAGTGTATAGTGTAAGTCTGTGGGTGAAAAGTGAACTGATGCAAATGCAGTTTTCTGATAGGCTAAGTAATCGCTACCTGTTGGCACCAAATAGTTTGTTTTTACTATTAAACAAAGTTGAATCAAGCTGGTTTACGACTATCAAGTGACCAATTAGAAAACGCACAGCTTTATCAGACATAATTCCGCGACGCGCTAGTCCGCTTTGGGATAGCCCAGTTCGGAATTGGATTGAATTACGGCTTGGGTTACGACATATATACACTAAAAGAATATTGTTTTTTGCTAAATTCAATTATAATCTGTGAAGCATTGTGGCGAAATTGGTTTCAAGCTACATTTTGGAGAAATTCCGTCAACTTAACTTCAAAAACTCAACTCAGGTTACAAACAAACTCCCTGAACGACAACTCAGATTTTAGAATTTCTGAAAGAGCCGCCGTTTGAGGTCGATTATCTAGGGAGTGTATTTTACGGATTCAAATTTCCGGTTGTACCCTTCATGGTAGGCTGCTGTACACTTTCTTCCATATTTAGGTTTGATGGAATATTAGGCTTAGGCTTTGACTGAAGCTTACATTTAGGGTTATACTTAGCCGTAGCGTATATTTGTTCTAAAAGCCTAAAGCATTAACATAAACATAACCAGTTGCGTAAACCCAGGCTCAGCGCCAGAGCGGACATTCCACGTACCCCCCATATGGTAGGGGCCCCCATCCGTAAAGGGACCGCCACCCTAACCGGTTGAAACAAAAACCGCTGAAGTTGTGAAATGCGTCTGGCAGCATGAGCTGTTAAGCTAGTAAGCAGAATATGTCAAAATAAATTTGGCGTTGAGCGCGAAGTGTGATTTCTTTTAAACATGGGTTCACTTTCTAGATACACCATTTTGCAAACTTTTGTGTAAAACTGTTTTTTGGCAAGGTGTCCTCGCAGCTATCAAACGCGAGCGTGTGCTCGGAAAGATCTACCTCTACGTTGAGGGCTCCCACCCTTGAGTTTGGACGGAGTCGTCACTTCAGTCTGCTCTGACACTGCCTAGGCTACAGTCCATAAGCCTAAATTTGCGTAAAGTGTACAAGAAATCGTTGGTAATCGCATCTGTTCACAAGTCAATTTTAGGTACTTTGTAATTATGAAAAATGTGGCCAATACGGTAATATTTGGAGTCATTGCACAGGCAAACGACGAGTATTAATTGATCATTGCAAAGGTCTGCCTACAAGCTGCAACAACAACTATGGAAAAGCAGTCGCAATATCGCAATTTATCAGCCATGATAAATTGCCGTGTACACAAAGCATTCATAAATCGCTCGATTGCGCAAGATACCTCAACATCAAAGGCGAAGCACCTGGCGACGGCTATGATTCGCCGACCAATTTGCAAGATGGATTCGACGTCCAAGAATTGACCAAACGATCCGTCAGAAACGCAAAACGCTGGTGTGATTGTGTCAAAAATCGTGACAGCAAACGACAATCGAAAACGTGTCGGTATCTTTTGCCGTTATTTCCAGATTTTGACGCGAAATATTTTTATTTACTGTAAGCAAATCGATGTTGTGAACTCATTTGCATCCCTATTTTTTGAACGCAGTTTAATTGAACTCGTTTTTTTTATATTTTAATCCTTTCTCACATGAATATTGGCATATTTTCTGGTTTGATCATGAGATATGGTATCAAGCAATAGGCTGTAAACGATTCGTGCTTGCGGTGGGGCGAAGAAATATGTAAGGAAACAATAGGCGCCCCCCGTTATCGATCCCCGTAGTTTATGGCACTATATGGTAAGTTTTATGTTATATATATCATTAAAATATGAATTTTTATATAAAATAATAATTTTTGGGGAAGTATGTTTTCTGAGCGGAAGAATATTCTACAGTGTAAAAAATGGTGAGTCAAATTGACTATCTCCGAAATAGGCTCTACGGCACTACCCAAACTGAGTCAAATTTGACTCCGCCAGAGTTAAAATCGACTCACTGAGTCGCATGTTTGACTTTGCCGAAGTCGAATTAAACTGTTTGTGTAGTTCCGTAGAACCTATTTTGGAGAGAATCAATTTGACTCACCAATTTTTTTGCAGTGTACGTTAGCCACAGTAAAAGCGACAAATGTAAAATATGTGTTTTTCCGTTATCCCTAAGGCCGCGTTTGCCCAAAAATAGATGGATTTTGAAAATTTTTGCATATTTGAGCCTCTCGTAACCTTTCCTGAATTAGTATCCCACAGACAAATTTGAATTTTTAAAAAAATTGTTCCACCCCTGTTTTATATATACATTGGCCGCAAAAGCTGTTTAAATTTGTAATTTTATTGAGAAAACAAAATGTTTGTATATTTACAACTTCAGGACAATTTAAATATATGAATTATGCCTCTCCAGAGGGCAAACTCCCTTGTAATTCGGTTACAGACTGTTATTTATTTTTAACCGACCCCCCACCGCCCTTCGTTACTAAATATATCCTGCATTGCAACTGTATGCGTTGACAGAATTAAACGTTTATTTGTCTTGAATGAAAAGCTTGAGCGAAAATGCAATGTTATACTTAGGAATGTATATACTTTCAATTCTTACTTATGTTTTAATGTTTCTAACTCAGCCTTATTTGGACCAGGAGTCGGTTATGCGCTACAATTAGGGATAATTTAAATTTAAGGACTCTAATTAGGGTTTAGGCACTCTATCTGCTTACGGACTCTTATTAGGAACACAGACTCCTATTGATTGACTCAAAATGGGACCCCCTTATTCGGTTCACTACAGTACCGTCGGCGGGGGGTGCTCGGTAGCCTTGAATCCATCACCGAGAAGCAATGAATCCGCTCACTGTGACCCACAGCTAAAGCATACTATTGTGAATGATGTCTGGTGGGTCCAAAACCAGTATTTTGGGCAGCGAGGGGTCAACATTAAAAAAATTTTGTTTTATTTCATTATTTTAGAACCGAGTTAAACGCAATGCTATGAAAATTTTTGAATCCGGATTCCGGATTTCGACTTTTGAGGAATTGCGGATCCAGGTGCAGGCTTTCTGAAATTTCGGATAAATTGTAAGGGTCGAAACTGTAATTAAAATATGTCCACAATACGTTGAAAAGGACTTCGGCTGCCAACATCAGCATTTGCTCGTAGTTCAGCTCGCACTATTAGACTATTGGATAACATTTTGTCTGCATGTAGACCCTATATCGCATTCAAAAATTCGTATTTGTCTGCTATTAGCATGTGTGGGTCACCTTTTTTCTTCAATATCATATGATATTTGAGATATTGTCTGCGAATATCATGATATATTTTCAAATGACGGCATGCTTGAGGTATAACATACCCAAATTGTCCTGTTGAATATCAAATGATGCTAGAATTTGAAATTTGAATTTTTGAATTATACAGCTGTGGTTTTAAGAGAATTTGTGTCCGAAACAATTTACGCGAGTATTTGGTATTTCAAACTCATTTGTGCCGCTACCGTCCAACTTTTCATTCATGCATTACTACGCAACGGTTAAACTGTCCCGCTGAATATCATGATATTCCTTGAAATTTTGGAGTATCACATGATATTCGCATAAATGTCCCACAGTATCACGTGAGAGCGCTGGTTTGTAAGCTAATGTCATATGACATTCGAGTTTTGTCTGTTGACCCGATATAAGAGCCCGAATTTTAACGATGAAGCCGAATCAACATGGGACAAACCGTGTCCGTACGAACTCCACACTTGTGTTGAATTTCATACTTTTTTACTTCTTAAATTTGTCAGAAATGTATGTGCGAAATTTTCAGGCTTAAGTCCGATTTTCATGAACGATTGAGACAAATATTTCTGAAATATAAATGACAAATATTCCTGAAATACATATATACGAATTACAAGAGAAAAATTTTCACGGGAAACGACAAAATTGGGAGCGAAAGCTCAACCAAATACCCTATGGATTTCTTAGAAAGCGGATCAACTTTTTTACATATACAAAAATCAGAGAACTCCTGAATATGGACAATTCTTGAAACGAAGAAATTTGTTATAAACTAGGACGTGCGGTAGAAATAACCCTACATTTGTCTAGCGTGTCCGGTCGACTCAAACAAACAAAAATCCGCTCATGCAATGAAGTCAGGCCATATTTACTTATAAATTCATTGACTAGAAACAATCGAAAGCAAAATGTTCTTATATATAAAGTATGTACGTATAAGCAGCATTAAAGCCAAACAATATAGGTATAATATGTGGCGGTAAGACTTCACATGAAACATGCTGGTAGTAGCGCAACAGTCTGACTCTTAAGTTTTTTAATTATACGGACATGGGAACTGGTTTCCATATCCATTATACGTTGCAAAATGCAGCGTAGTAAAACATTTCTAAAACAAGTCATTTGACTGAAAGTCAAACATATGATCAGAATTACTTAATTCCAAAAAGCATAGTGCAATTGAACGTGAAAAATAGACGAAACACGGGCGTTCCCAAATATATCTCAGTATATCATCAGTTAGTAATAGGATTTCAACCATAACATTATCAGCAGCCAAAATTTGAACATTACTCACAAAAATTGCACAAACGAATCGAGCTTCTGTAAAACGTCTCAATCGAACTCAATTTTTTTAAATAGAACACGGAAACCAGATAGAAACAAGTGCCTAAAGAACCTTATGCATACAATATATTTAGTACAAGCAATTGCAACACAAACGACGCGGGTATTAGTGTGGTAGTTCGTGTATGAGAATGCAGCATAACATATATTTACCACACAAATTAGACTAGAATATACAAAAAAAATAGAACAAATTTCGTCCATTTGATTTGTATACGAGCATAAACAAAAACCATATACCATTCTAGCATATTATATATATATATATATATATATATATAACTATGCCGAGGCCTGAGGATCCATTTTTGAAAGTTGATGATAGAATCGTTGCAAAAAGTTATTGTTGTTCAAGACAGCCAAACCCGTTGTAATATCATTGGGACGAAAGTTAATTTTTAATTTAGTCCTAGTTGTTCACGCTAAACTGAACCACAGCGCGATCGAATATCCGGTTACGATTCCGACAAAAATTCGTCATCCGGTTTCGGATCCTCTGTTAAACATTGCCTGATATTTATCGCTGAAAACTATGCTATATAACTCAACACTGAAGCTTTTCTCGGCTTCAACATTCAGGATATTGAAGCTTTTTTGGCTTCAGTGTCCATGACACTACCCCCTCAAAAGTCACCTGGTGTACGCATGTTATTGTGGAAGTTGCATTATGACCACAACTACAATACGTCACAGTGATTTTTGGAACGTTCACTTATCATTCGGCTCCAGTATCCGGTTCTGGTGCTGACCGGATATTTTACAATTTGATTCTGGCTCCGGTATTTCTCAGTATTCGGTCGCACCCTGCGCTGAACAACAATAAGTGATTGAGACGACCAAGCTGCAAACTGAACTAAACAGAAGTTATGGCAAAATTTAAACTTGTACTACTCATTCTTGCATATAAAAACCCCTAAGCAACGAACTATGTAGCTTTAAGCATACCTGGTTCTGTCGATACATTTTTAGTAAAAATTACACACATACCTTAACAATAAAGTGTCATTCAGCTGTGTCCTACCTAATTGGTACGTCATAAACGTTTCAAAAATGTTAAAAATCAAAATGCCTTAAAATCATTCAAACTATTCAAATCTAGAAAGAATACAAAAAAGCCGACTTTGCGGGTTTAGAATTGTAATTCAGCCCAAAAACGTTTCAGATACAAAGATATAAAACAAAAGAGATTATATATTAAAGCATTTATTTACGAACTGACTCTGACAAAATACATATTGAGATGACAATAAAAAAATCACAAAATAGTAAAAAGCGTTATTTTGTTGTGACTAAAAATAGGCAACACATAATAATTGACATACATAATCAACTTGACTCCAAAAAAATAATAAGCATTAGAAGCTTAATAATTGACCCTTGACCAATTCGAACCGCAGGCTTAGACGTTTAATTTTAAGAAAGTGCTTAGCAAAGCGGCTACCTTACCTAAGCGTCTGACTAAGCATTTACATGAGCCTAAGTCTGAGTCTAAGCCTAAGCGTTCGCCTTGATTTTGTGATAAAATGTACAAATGACACTAAAAATTTCTTGATCCGTGTACATACCTTTTTAAGACTTAATACTTTTATATCAATTCTTCCTTCCATTGAACTTTTTATTCCTTCTAAGTTAATGAACCTAAATCTTTAGCTTACCCTTCACACAGTTTAGCATTTACCTACAAAATAATGCCTCGCATGGCACATGCAACATTGTACATTATTATCACAATATTATTATCAAAACCACAGAAAACCAAACCAACAAACAACAACACAGTATACGTTACCATGAACATTTATTTATGATTGCCAAATCGTACAAATCACACTACAGTTACAGATTTCAAACAATCTGTATCAAAATCTCCAGAGTGCTATCCAGTAGTTTTGGGCAATTACAACCGGTACCGAGACCATTATAGAGGTTGATTTGGCTCTTATCCCACACATTTTAGGTTTATGCTCAGGACAAGACTTACCTATGCCAAATTATAAAACAACCGACTTTGACTACAGGTCTTCACCAAAGCCCATTACGTATCTGAAGCGTAAGCCACCAAAACCGGAGCCTTATGTGCCTTGAGACGAACGATGATGAATGCCTCTGATGCTACAACAACAACAACAACAACAACAACAAAGCATACAAGAACCGGCCATTGAACTAGTCCGTCAGCAAGTGTAACTCTGAAAATCTGTAAATTCAGCTAACCAGATTCAATACTACCAGCTTTCTGCATAGATGTCAGTCAGCCACCAGTAAAGGCACTCGTTTGAATTCTGGTTCGAATTAGAAGTAATCGACATCGGGGTGTTCGCTTTTTTGTAATCTCGACAAAACTTGAATTCGGTCATTTTCGAGCACCACTTGGTTGAAAACTAAGCAACTGATACCGGCGTAGCCTGAAAATATACGTAAACAATGACGAAAAATGCAGACGAAAATAGCGATAGCTGATATTCGCTCGATAACTTTGTACATTTCATTGCGACATAAAAATTTGATATTAATTTTTCAAATAACACAAAAAGTAAGTGAAGGTAATAAAACGGATTGGGAGTAAAGTAATTTTGCACGGTTATACCAGCGAGTAAAAACGAAAGGTTTCGCGGTGGCCAAAGTCTGGTTAAAGATAAACATACAGTAACGTTACCTGCTCGGCAATATCCGAGACTTCGGAGAGTACGTTGGTGGCGTGGGCGTCAAAAATCCGTTAGTAGGAGGCACAAACGCGTTAAAATTGCCACCGGATGTCTGACTCGCTGCAGGTGGGACGACCACTGCATGAGAGCTTGAATTCGTATCAGCCACAGGGGAGGCATGACCAGAATCGTGGCCATTTTTAAGTGAACCATCGTTGTCGCCGCCTTTAAAGCCTCCGGTTACCTTTCCGGCATCGTCTATTAGCGACCTCTGATAGACTTGTACAGCAGGGTACAGGGTGCCAGTCCCATTTTTCGTTTCATATCTTTTATCACTACTTGTACGATTTGCATAGTTTGAATTTGAATACCCTGTCGAATATTGCCGTCTTCCAACCCCAACACCATTACTTACACCGCTCAGATCAGTTGTCGACTTTCCGGTCGCACATCCGGTCCTATTTTCGTTTCCGCCTTTCGCCGTTAAGCTTCCGCTATGCCTCAGCGAATATGCCGAGCCACCTACAGGCAAATCGTCCACATCTGCAATATCCACCTGCCCTAACACTTGACCAGGCAGCTCCAATACATTTCCAGCAGCATTTGTTGCTTTCGATTCCTTCAATTCCGAGCCCCGAGCATTCTCATTTGCTGCCGCTGTCGAACTCGTGATATCTTTGAAACTTTCGCAGTCGGACCTTCTTCGTAGTCGTCTCAAACGTCTCGCTTCGCGTTCTTGGTCTCGCTTGCTCGCGGCCGTTGTAGCCCCACTGTCAGTTTCCCGGCTAGGAATAGCGCTACCAACATGCGAGACTAACTGGGGAGCAGCAGATTCAGTTGAAATTTTCCGGCGCACAGGACTTAACGTCCCTCCGGAATGTTCCACCTCTGCGCCCCCCTTGCTCGATTTCGTTTTTGCTGATCCTCCTACTGGTATTGTAGCTTCCTGACATGTCCCATTCAATACCGCGGGTGCCATAGCTACCTCATTGGGTACAGCGTCAACACCACCGCGTTTCAGAGGTGACGGCTGCGTTGGAAATCCTTTAGCATCAAAGGCTCCAGTATCTAGGTTGCTAGTAGGAATGTTTCGATTGACATCTGACGACCGGGATAATTTCATTTCATTTGACGACAACCCGCTATCCCCAGGGGGTGACATTATCCCACACCCAGTCAAATTATGATCCGTCCCACGCTTAGCGGTTTCCTTACCGGGATTGGTGCTAGACTCAGCAGCTGTCAAAACCGATTTTACCTCAGACGGAGAAACCGGTATTGTAGAGCAAGGGCTGCCAGCTGACTTTGAAGTAGGCTGTTGTCCAGGAGATGAATCATTAGCGAGTAGTATCGTTCGTTTAGAGGGCATAGTTTCAGCTGAAGGCGAACTCAAACCAACGGGAATAGATTTGCCGGCAGCGGCACAAGCAGCATTTAAATTCAATTTACTCGGTGGGTCTTTAGTTGCACTGAGGCCATATCCCTTCTTTTCAGAGACGCTTTTAGCTGTCGCAGGTTGTGTAGACTCGTTAGAATAAGGAACACTGATAGGTGGAGGATCAGGCACCATACTCACAGCTAAATTACCATTAGTTTTCGTAACTGTTGTTCCTACTTTACAAGTATTATTATAAGTATTATTAATGTTGTTTTTAATATTACTATTGTTATTTTTGTTATTATTTTTGCTATTATTATAATTATTATTATTATTATTATTATTAATATTAATATTATTATTACTATTATTGTTGTTTATATTTTTACTATTAGTATTATCACACGCAACCCCTGTCGGTTTAATGCTTGTAGCATGATTGCCAGAGGCGCCAGTATGCGTCCCCCGTATACCCTCAGGATTAACGGGGTTTGCCTGTTTCGAATTTAAAGTTCGACTCGACGGACGATGCTGTACTTTCAAATCAGCGGTCGCATTAGCCCCCACACACGTCACTGCTGGAGTTATTGCGTCGCCAATTTGAGCAGACAACTTTCTGCAGTTCAAACCAGTGTTCATTTTCTCGGTTTCAGCTATGGTCCATGCGCCTTCGGTACCAGATTTAACATTAGGCTCTCCTGATTGTTTTGCTGATGTAGTCGTATCAATAGTAGCACCCGAAACAGGAGGTACAAGAGTCGAACAAACCGTAGGTGAAGTTATACCGACAGTACTAACACCTTTTGTTGTTTTTGATGTTGCCGTTGTTGTTGTTGTTGTTGTCGTTGTTGTAAATTTCCTATCTGCCCCTTTAGGGTCAACAGTACCCGTAAGAGCATTACTTTTTGCCGCACCCACTCTTGTATTACTCTGACCAGAATTTAACGCACTACTTGATGCATTCGATACTCCGGCAGACAGTATTTGTTGTTTCTTATCCAATATTCCTTTCGAGTCAAGCTTGGTACTGCCTTCAACATTATTAACGTTCGCCTTAGCTGCTAACTGAGATCCAACACCAGGAGTTAAACTTTCTCCTCTTGGTAAATCGTTACCCACTCCTATAAACTTCTGGTCAATTTCGTTTGCGCCTCCTACAACAGGCGTAGTAGGCACGGATCGATAGCCTGTAGACGCTTGCTTACCAGTAGTCGGCGATAAATCCCCCTGTTTCTGTGCTGAACCTTTCACGTTTCCTGCAATAGCCGCCGATGTGTTGCTCTTGGGAATATTCACCCCAGCAGGAGAGCAAGAGGTAAGTACTCCGGCAGCGAACGGTGCAACATTGTTTTTACTCGCTGTAGTCACTAGCCGATTGGTTACTTTTTGGGCACTCAATGGCACAGGAGTATCAAGCGTCAAGTGTCGTTGTTGCAGCTCAGGCCGACTGTTGCTGTCCACATCGGATCCTGTATAAACAACACGGTTGTTGATGTTGTTGTTGTTGTTCGGCATCCGACAGCGAACCTCGTCAGTAACGGCCCTGCCGGTCGTTCGTTGCTTCAAAATCGACCCAGGAATTCGGCGTGCTGCCGACGTAGGTGTCGTCGTCGTCGACGACGGTGACGGTAGCACAACTCCACCTATTCCGATACTATCGCCGACAGCCGTCGACCCAGGCGAAATCAACCGCTTGGGATCGTCACTCAAAGGCTGGCTGCCAGTCGGTGACGTTAAATTAGCGATCGTCGATGCAACGACCGTCTGCGTTTTTGGAGTCGGCGCCGATGGTGACGCCACTTCGACGGTCGTTGTGGATGCAGGGATGACAACGCCACTATCACCGCTGCTGGCGAGCGTCGTCGCCTTCGCTGCGGCCGACGGCGGAATTGAGCCACATTTCAACAACGATTTGAATTTTCGACTTGTGGCCGACGATCCAGATCGCGTTACCGTACTGGCTCCGGTGCCGCCGCCAACACCGGACGATTTGCCGTTGGCGGCGGCGGCGGCTCCGACGCCAGTTGAGCAACGATCGGATCGTTGTGACGATTGCAGTTTGTTCCAGGTACCACCAGTTGTCACAGCCGCTGCATCTGTGGGCAGCAATTGATCGTCATGTCCAACTCCATCTTCGGGTTCGTCGTCAATTAGGCTATCGTCAAACGATCCTTGCCATCGTGAAACAATTGTCATGCCTGGAACAAGTTGTAATAAAGCAGTCTCGTACAACATATACGTCATATCCCACAATAAAGGTATCGCTATACTTGTTATTAATTTGACCGGCGTTCGTCGCCGTCCTAAGATACATCGCAATGATGACCATAACTCGCGTACAAAAAACCACTCAACTACCACACGCTACACACAGTCTTAAATAAAACATTACTAACCTGCCAGTTTATTTCGAGTGGAAAGCCCGTCATCATCCATTATTGCAAACTGCGTTGACGTTATGTCCGCAGTGCGACCTAATCCACGACTGCGACGACGTCTAAAACAACAGAGCAAGGTCAGTAAACGAGCGAAATCGAAACCACGGGAGACACGAGAGATCCCACGGGCTTGAGTGTCAGGCGGCTTATGCAGCTGATTGGCAAGGGTTAACACTTCCCTTCATGAGACCTGTATTTTAATCCTAGCTTGGATCACAGAGATGAGCGTCTTGGGTGGCTGTCCATCACGCATAGATTTATAGTCACTTAACGTAGTGTTAGCGGGAAAAGTCAAGCGATATTTCAAACAACAGATCTATAACATAAATTAATATGAAATTTTTTACAGCACCCATACCGAAATAACGTTTTGGTATCACCAGTGGTATGCGCTTCACAAAATTTAACTTCAAAAGTTTAATTAGCGTAATGTTGCCAGAAACTTAAGTTCGCACGCACCGTTCTGAACCTATTGCGTACAACAATAATTTTCAACTAAAAATAACCTAGAAACAACTATACCAAACAACATTATGTAATATAACCATGTCGACCCTGACTCAATTTTTCACTTTAATCTCTATCTTTATCAAATGAAATTACAAACCAAAACAATCCATCATTTCCAAATGCATTGTGAATTCAACAATAAAAATGTTTACAAAATAAAGGTGCCCACAAACGTTAGGCCCTCTAGATTTATCTCCGAAATTCGTAACCCGCACACAAATTGAACTGATTGTATTCATATCCATCCAAGCCAGCGCTCCAACCACCCTTATTTGCCCAAGTGCTAAATGTTTGTCTGCAGAATAATGAGTAAACTAACACGGTGTTAACAAAAGTTAAGCCACCCTAAACCTTCTAAATCTTACTTTCGTAATATCTTGCCCACGCGCTCCAAACAGACTGAATATGCCCCACCTTCATACCTGCCCCAAATGAAGCCGACCCCCGCACTTACCCAAGTCCAAAATGTTTCGCCGCAGAGCGATGAGTAGTACGCGAGTCGGCAGTATGATCATCAGCGGCAGTTGTAATATCTCCTTGACCAGCGGTATTCGCACCACAACCCACATGCGGCACACGCAGTTGACTACCGGAACCGGACACTGGCGACCGGATACGTTTATCATCTCCATCGCCAACATGCTGTGGTTGTTGTTGTTTGTGCTGCAGTTTATTGTCTTGCTGTTGTTTTTGTTGTTGGTATTGCCGAGCGGCATTATCTTCTGCGTTATTGATCGAAGTTTCGATACGAAGATGTCGAAATAAGTCTCGTTTTGCTTGAGCAACTGGGCCTTCGCTGACCTGAACAACAAAAAGAAATACAAAACATATCAACAAATGTTTAATTTTACCACACTTTTGTACAAAACTTTACAACAAAATCGATATTTTAGTTCTGATGACCATAAGAACCTTACGCCAATAATGGAATCACACACGTTTATTAACCAGTATTTAAAAGTACCGAATAATTAGCATTAGACACGTGTCAAATTCACAACATGGTGTTACAAAGGCACGAAAATGAATATTTCAAAATTATTATATCATAATGAATTTAATGATTTACACACACAAACAAATGCGTAAGACTAACTCTGCCTGTCTCTTAAGTAAAATCCCACAGTCTCCCACTGAACAGTGTGACTAACGAATAAACATACTTTTGCTCCTGGCGTGCCACCACCAACAGCGGTTATGCGCGCATTAACAGCGTCAATTGTTTCAATATTGACTCCGGAACCAACTTTCGGCCTGAAAATAGAAAAATAAAAAAATTTCAATTTATAAAGCAATTTACACCACACCCAGACCCGCCTCTGAAATAAAACTGAATTTAAACCGAAACAATAGTCTTTTTTCGCAAATTAAAACTCGTAATCGCGTTGTTTAATCCGGACATACATATTTCAGACCAAACCGATGCGTTATGCTCGGCGGCGCACATCGCCGCGCGTCGTTTTTAAAGTTTTATTTTACTCCTGACGCACGGCGACGAATGCCGGAGCACGGTAAAGTAAAACAGAGCCAACCTTACCGAAAAAACACATTTTTTGAGCAAATTCTAATTAAACAAATACGTACGCATTTACCACTTAAAAATATTAACCAATTTAGTTAAAGCTATATACCGTCATCACTGACTTCTTCATTATGAAAAAATTTTGCACAAGGAACGCGAACCAGGTAGCATCACGGATCGGAAGCACAGCCACAAAATTTTGCCAGGGGCAACAAATTCTGGGGCCCCTTTGTTTGGAACTATGGGGCTCGAAATTTTGATGGGGGTCTAGACTTGGTATGTAAATACTGATTTTTTTCAACAGACATTAATCGAAAACGCTAAAAGTTTCTATCGGTACAAAATCTATATAACAATGGCGGATCATGGGTTACAAGCCTGTATCGTATTGAAGCAACGACATATATGTGCAATAACAGTTTACGAGGGTTTAGGGGATTCAACCGGAAGATGGTGCCTGCACCGATTGGGCGCAGAAATGCTATCGAAGGGTGTTAACCGGGGGAGCCAAAAACTTACTAGGGGTACCATAATTTGCCGGGACCTCCACTCCATTGTGAAGAAGCCATTAAACAAAAAAAATTAGCTAAAAAATAAAACACTGACCAGAGCTGCTTACCTGAGGAAATCCGGTCTTTTAAATTTCGGCTTCACTAGTCCGCCCGAGCCTCCAGCAGAATCGCCAGCATTAGTCGCTTGAGCTTTTCGCTTTTCGTCATTTTCGTTTTGGTCTCCACCAGACACAAACGTCCCGGCACCGTTAACTTCCATCGGTGAGACGCCATTCATAACTTGTTTACTTGACGAAGTCCTAAAAATACATATTTCAATAATAGCAGCACACTGTCATCATGGGGTAGCCAGGATTTTGGAAAGGAGTCACGTTAGCTTGTACAAAAATTTCAACGGGTTTCTTGTAGTATAAGTATACTGTAGACATGAACATAGCCAAGATTTTGGAAGAGCGTTGGGCAACCAGTGTTCTGTAAAGGGATTGGGTTTCGTCTCGTTCAATAAAAATTTTGAACTGGAAAGTTCTAGTGCTACCAACTGTAAAAGTTCCTGTCCCGTAAACTAACATTGTAAAGCGATGGAGTTTATCACCAGCCCCATGGCAATACCATAACTGTCACATTCGCTAATAAGTATGAAGTCAGACGTCGATTTTCTGTCAGAACCGGAATCAGATATATAGCTCTGCCATTTATCCAGTTATCTATCCATCTGTCTATTAATCCATCTATCCATATATCCCATTTATTTATCAACCTATTTGTGAATCTGTCTATCATCTACGACCCATGCCTACCCACCCTGGCCCTATCGACTTTACCCTCGATCCCGTAACGGCACAGGTTGCTGTCCTCCAGCCCCAGCAGCGACGGCCTTCTTCGCCGGCGTATGATGATGATGATGAGGATGACCGGCGGCATTTCTAGGATGTCTCGGAATGTTTTCGTAGTCAAGCTCCCAATCGTATGGATCGTCAAGTCCAATGTTATGATGTGCAATAACATCGAGAAGACACTTTGACATGTACGCATAGTCTGGTTTGTCGTGATATCTGCAACAACAAAAACAATCAATAGATATAAAACATTCAACAAAAACACTACGAAATACACTGAAAACATTACAAAACAGAATCGCTAAAGCCGTCATTTGGCATTACAAGTTCTGGTATTACCGATAGCAGACAACGTATACTTTTAGTTACGTACACAGATATACACAGAATTTGAATGATGTTCGAAAAACCGAAATTATACAACTCCCGTGCGTACACCAGGTAACTTTTGATGAGGCACGTACGGAGATGGCCACTGAAGACACAAACCTACATACTGTGTCTATCAACTACCCTCCTTTATGACCGCATGCTGGCGCCCTGTCTCTGTATAATTTTCAAGTACAACGGTTACCCATAATCCTGTCCAATCCCACACCCTTCTACATACCTGAGCTTTTCCAAATGTTGTACAAATCCTCGCAATTGTTCCGGACCGCCATCCAATAATTTTTCACCAGCGACCTCTTCTTTCATGTTGCCGACCTTAAAACTCGAATAGACTAAGTGAAATTAAAGAGAACATTTAAAATCAAAATTAGACAATGGCCACGATTTAAGCATTACTTCATACGTAAGTAAAATACAAACAATTACTTAACCAATTTAGTGTTCTTAAAAGCTGAATTAAGTTAAATCGATACTTAAGACGGTAAGCAAAGAGAAACGAAGGGTCACTCACTAACCTCATCTTTGTCTTTGACCTTGCGCCAAGGCAGCGACCCGTGAATGAACTCAATGAGCATATAATATAATGACCATAAATCGTCGTGTCGACCCATTTCCTGCAATACAAACAATAAAAATTAAAAAATTCTATATATCTCGCAGCGCGCACAGCCCATTATCCCGCCTTTTCACCTACCGTCAAACTAACATTAACCAGAACTTTTTTCCTGAACCAAAACTAATGTTCAGTTGCATAATCTCAGGCAACTTGGCAACAAACCGCATTATCGTTACCAAAAGATTTTAACATTTTTAAAAAACCCTTTAAAACTGTTTCAAATCGCGTTCTTGAAACTCGAAAAACCGCCGGCGGCAACAACAAAAATAACCAGTCGTGGTGGGACTGCACGTATTGAGCAAAGCTATGACCGACTTATTGAACTGATTAGCGAGTAACCGTGTCTAAATTTCTTTGGCCTCTGAGGTTTGGAGTGTTACTGTAAGCCCTACTGAGAGTACAATTTTTTGAATCTGGAGCAATTTTGGCAAAGGACATAACCCCATGTCCCAATTATTGTATACGTTGTCGCACGTTTTGCAAATAATTTGAAATCAGTCGCAGTGTAACTATGCGTATTGAGTGAAGTTTAGAGCCACATACTGTCAATATGCTCAAATGTAATCGTTGGCATAGTTAATATGCAAACTACCGAGTATTCTACTAATTGACAAGTATAAAAGCTTTCGAAAGGCGTCATATTTAAGTGTTTATACAAAAATAGTAAGCAACATTTAAATTTCTCATACCCGAATATCTTGAAATCAAAAGTGCACAACTGTTTATAAAAATAGATTTCCAACTCAGCGTTCATAGTTGGCATACCTAATATGCTAATTATTGATTAGTAGCAAGCTAATCATTTATTTTTTGAAAATTTATAAACGTTTAATTCAGGTTAACTGTCATCCAAAAACAATTTAATACCGAAATCAGATCACTTGTAACCGTAATAAATAACAGGTTCTAATTTGTGCTTACATAATAATTATGTAATTCATCCTGTGGCTAGTAAACAGTTGAGCAATTTAAAACCCCAATGCGTGTTAACACCGCAGGATAATAGGCTTTCAAGCAAAATAAGTTTATCGTAATCAATTCAGCAGTCCCTGATATCTTCCTCCGACGGACAGCCATACTGCCCAGCATCTAAACTACCCGAAATACCACCAATAATTTTCTTACCGTCGCAAAAAATACTAACTTACGTACCTTATTTTTATGAGCAGTCAACGATGCATAGCGTACCGTACCCCGAAACCCTGCAGCGGCACGAGGACTTCGAATTTCGCCCTTTGCGTTGACAAATTGTCTTGCAAGCCCAAAATCAAGCATATACACAGTCTTTGAGTTTGCTGCTGTACGACCCATCGCAAAGTTGGACTAAAACACACGGTATTTTTACAAATTTGCAGACAGCCACTCCATATATTTTGTTCAAATGCAACTGTTTCATCATAGAAGTATCTAAAGTGGTTCGAAACCAATCAGATCTGACCTGACCCATAACGTTTTTTAAAACTACCGGTGACGGTTTAAATAAGCGCAATCGCGATCTTGTCCCAAACCGCGACTCTCGTGCCAATTGGTCGATTCTTGGACGCCATTTTAGTCTTTGTAACAGCGACTTGAACTGCACATGGCTACTGCGATCAAAACCGCGAGCGCAGCCGCGACTGTTTATGCAAAGTAGTAATTTTTCAAGTCTCGAGCAAAAAACTCAAACGTGATTTTAATACCGCGGCCGCTGAGTCGTGATTTTTAGTGCGTACTTTAAATCTGCTCGTGACTGTCTGTCCTCATAACAACCTAAATGGTCCCAGTGAAACACAACCTTGCCAACCCCGTTGTCCGCCCACAGAGCAAAGTTGACTTACCGGTTTAACATCACGATGCAGGAATCCAATGGAATGAATATCTTCAATTGCGCGAAGGATTTGAAACGCAAGACGAACTCCGGTTGAAAGCGAAAAACACTGCCGTGGTGAATCGCGACGCAGATCAGCCAAATTCCGGCCTTGCAGTGACATCACCAAATAGTTGAACTTATCATTACGGCCACAGCCATAAAATTTACACGCGTTCTTCTTGCCTACAATTTGGAATAGTTAATATAACAAATATATCACTACGCTGTTGAGCTATTCTATGTATATTTAAACCAATACATGAACATAACATGTATTTATTTGTAAAATAAAAATCTACACTTTTATTCAACTGTCAATGTTTTCAGGCAGTTGAACAGCTACCACCTTCTTTGACTAGTTTTAACGTCCGTCCGTGTCTTATCCATTTTCTATTCTTCCGCTCACGACTAAAATTTCATTCCTTTTAGCGGAAATTGAGTTAAAAAAATCAGCATCCTTAACCCGTCACTCACCTTGTAACCTCCTGAGCACTGCGACTTCCATTTTGAGTACTTGTTTCGATGCTTTACTGCTTTCAACTTTAATTGCAACAGGTTCATGTGCACAGTGAATATCAACAGCTTCGTAAATTTCACCAAAACCACCGCCGCCAACTTTGCACGACTGAAACAAAACAATAATATACATACAACATATATATCACAAATGATAACACGGAAAACAACTGAACAGAATATTAATAATCTCGTTCTTGATTCGCTTATAGAACTCAAAAACTTGGTCTGACACATTTCTATCGTCAATCTAACCTGATTCAACAGTCTAAATTACTTTCAATAACTAGTACGTAAGCCGTGATTATTGTGATACGGCTCATAACTTTTCCGACGCATCTATCACAATTCGTCGGCCGACAACTTATCGCCGGCAGTGTCTAAAGCGAAATTCCTAAACTTGAGCATAATACTAAGCCTACACCTAAACCTAAAGATAATGATGGCCAACGAAACGTCGAGTGGACACGTTTTCCGATCCATAGTTGTCCAGCTACGAATTATCGTTATTCATTCGTCAGCGTAAGGGCATTTTGACAAAAATCTCAAAGCGAGTTGCAGTGACACATCAAGATTGCTTAAAATTATTGACATACAAGTACATATGTATGCATGTTTATATTGTTTTTTCACAAATCAAAATCCATTCCATGTCAGAACTATGCCAGAAAAGAAGGTAAATCGACCATTAAACGCCGCTTTTCCATGGCTTCGTAGCTCACTGGCTAGAGCAGCGAACCGGTAATCCGTACAGTCGTGGTTCGAGCCTCCACCGCATCCGCAGCAAATTGTCGTGAAGGGCTCTATATGGCAGGGTTCAACCGGAACGTAATTTTGTCGGGATCGGAATCGAAATTGAATTTGCTCGTCGGAACCGGAATCGAAACCGGAATCGGAACTTTAGATTTAAATGTGTTATGATTTTGTTAATTTTTAGTCGTAAAACCAAATAGGTTTCATTTCACAGTTTACACATAGGATTTTTTCAGTGTAAGCTTTCAGTGGCAAAGTATAAATCTCGAAATCCAGATGGTTTTGCAATATCATTTTCTGTCGTTTTTAAATTGCCTTAAATCAAGGTGGGACATAAGTTTAAACATGAAAATAATTTCGATGTAAAAACACACGTAACCGAAAATACCGGAATTCCAGCATCAGAATCACACATCGTCGGAATCGGAACCGGAATGCAAATTGTGTCGGAATTCCAGTCGGAATCCGAATTCCGTTCGAACTCTGCAATATGGTACTGTAAAGCAGCGAACCGGTAATCCGTACATCGCAGGTTCGAGCCCCACCGCATCCGCAGCAAAATTGTCGTGAAGGACTCTAGACTCTATATGGTGCTGCTCGGCTTAGTGTGTGGTTAATTATAGATAAATAAATATATATATATATATATATATATATATATATATATATATATATATATATATATATATATATATATGTGTATACGTTTACATAAATCAACTCACCACTTTCCATCGATCTTTAATAATTTGACCAGGTTGTAAAATTTCCGACTCGCTTGAGCTTGTCATATTGAGCGACTAAATTATAATTGCAAACAATACAAGGCTACCAGACCAAAGCGCAGATCAACAGTTTATTCGTTGTTTGACGAAACATACACCACAACACAAACGTACAATAATCTTCGCTATGTTGAGCAGTTGACCATACCATTGAACAACCGCGACGTACGTGTGTTCCAAAATACAACCGGAAGGACCGTGGGAAAATTCCAGACCGTCGGGAAAATTGCAAATCCGCTGCTGTAGAATTCCAGACGGCAATCAAAGTCTCCAGACGCAAATCCAAATCCAAAATGTAGATTAATATATATAACAGTTTACCTAACGATGATCAATCTTGCACAAATCACAGATCAACACTACGGTACCATCAGCGCTGTTTAGACTAGAATAGGACATACTCGCCGAAAACAATCCAAAATCAACTATCCCAGATCCGAATTGAAATCCAGACACACGTTTCAAGATGACGTAGGACCAAATTAGCGAACGAAATGAACGATCTTAGCGCGTATCGCCAAAACAATCCAGATGGTATTCTCACAGTAACAAGCCTAATATGGTTCCAAAATCGTTGGCTTTGACCAGATGCCGTACGCAAGCCACCATTCACCACAGCGCAGATTAATAATAAGTTGATCCGAAATCCAAACTAAAAATTCAGCAATATTAATATTCGGATACCCAGCGTTAAAAATATGTATATGTCAGTATACTATAATCGCTCATGTATTATGAATATCGTATATATTCGCACATACAACACGTTCAGCGGTATATTTTTATGGTTCGCCAGAATATAATAGTGTACCATACATAATTAATAATTACGATTATTTTATATTATACGAAGCCTCTAAACTTTAAAATGTAATCGGGCCCATGTATAAAACAGGGCCGGGTCGTTTTCCAGAGGGAATATAAAATAGAGTCAGTTTAAGCTTTAGACAATTTTTTGCTTAGGCTTAGGCTTAGGAATAGGCTTATCCATACGCTTAGGCTTAGGCTTGCTTAGGAATATGTTTATACTACGGTTTCGGCCCTGTTCTATACATGGACCATGTAATCTATAAATATCAGAGCCGATGGTTAGAACCAAAACAACAATAGTAATATCTACTAGGGTGTGACCGGATACCAAAAATTCCGGACCCGGATGACGGTAGAGTTACGTTCTTTAAAAGTTCAAAAACAGCCTTCTTGTGCTGCAAACAGAAACAATGTCTAAAACCTCAGTACGAAAATCCAAACGAAGGCTGATTGACACCCTGAAATCCACCCACCGGCTGCGATCCTGCATGCAGTTCTTGCTGGCAACGCCTGCTAAGCTACGTGCATAGTCCCAGTAACCACTTGTCTTCGACTTTTACCATTCCAGTCATATCAAACCATCCTGGCACCTGTGTTGTAAACGCGCAAACCGCTGCGATGATACCCAACTGCAACAATAACAACTGCATCACGTCACAAGAACGTCGATTTGTTTCCAACAGCACTGATCAAAATAAGACCCTTACAGCAAAAACGCTCATCAGATGCGCCATACAAAACAAAACGTTATATGCTTCAAAACAAATACGATTCAGTGATGCTTAAAAAATACACCACGGCCGGAGCAGCCATACCCAATATCTCCTATTTTGTGGCGCGGTGCCAGCCCAAACCAAAGGCTACCACCCCTAACATGATTTTACGCAAAAAAATTGAAAAATATTCTGATCATCGCAAGGGGCCCCCGCTTCGGAATTCCTATTTGACGGGGAGGGGGGCACTCTAGTCTGCTCCGGCATTGAAAAAAACATAAACACAATAATAACAATCATCAGCTGGTTCCAAATGGGCGTTGCTAATGCAATTAGTTCCAGACACAAAATGTATTCGATTCATTTTTATCGATGCACAATTAGCCGTATATATAGGGTTGACTTCAAATCAAGACATCCGCACTGCAAAAAAATTGCCGATTCTTTGCCGATACTTTTTTCAGTCGACAAGTTTAGAATTACGATGGATCGATGCAGTAAATTTGCAATTGTTCAGTAATTAGTCGATTCATGACATCGTTGGTCCCAATTCCGGTGTCGACCGGCGGTCCTTTGATGGTGGCGCTATACTTTTGATGACGTCCGGTCCGTCACCGTCTATCGCCGTCCGTCATCGTACGTGGATTACTCACGTACGATACCGTATGGTGACGGACGACGCCGCGCGACAAGTATAGTGCCGCTCTAAAGCCGAACCGATCCGGTCCAACCTGCAAGCGATCTGGCCGGCATTATGTATGCGATGCAGTCCAGCCATCGGTCCATACTCCGACCGGCCAGTATTCTGTGGTCCGGTCGACATCGTTAGTATCGGCATCGGCAAAATTTCAAACCAACAATCAGAACCGGTAGCGCTGAAACTCAACACTTTCAGCACAACTCAGTCACAAGCGTACGTCAGGCGAACGGTTGACTATTTCGTTTAGGCTGCTTAAACCAAGTCGACTAGAAACAAAACTTAACTTTGTCAAAAGTATCCGAAATGTCTCTCAGAACAGATTACGCTTTTAACGTCTCCAACGCTGCTTACAGCATTAATATAAGCGATATGTACGTATATATAAATGTGCTACTCACGCACAAATTGCATGATTCCGTGAGCGAACCTCAATCAGTGATTAATAATTCTATTCCAAATCGAAATTTAACTGAAATTTACTTTAAAATAACTCAAATTTAAATAAAAACAAATATTTAAAAAACAACAACAACAACAACAACAAAAACTACCAACGACAACATCAACAACAACCGCAACCACATCATGAACCCATAGTCTTTATTAATCTTAACTTCCGGTGGTTGTATAGCCGGAACCGGGCGAAGGGTTACGCCCACCAATATTTCCAAATTCCTCGTATCATGTTACGCAAAAAAATCACACCTACATACAAACAAAAAATAAACTTATAAACCAATCCGTCAGGATGAAAAGCGGAACTGGATTATACCGGAATCGGAACAGCAAATTTATACCGGACTTGTAATTGGAATCGGAATCGGAACTAGAAATTTTGTGACCGTACGGCTAATTTGTATTAACAAATATAATATTGATTCAGGGTGTCTGTTGGCTGGCAACAGTTTTCATAAACGTCGCATAAACAAATTAGCGATGATTTTTGGTTCTGTAAAGCTTAACTACAACGTATTATTTGATAAGTTAACTCATCGAAAGCAATTTAATCGATAAATGATACAGAATTCTTATGCAACATATCACAACAAATACAATTAAAATTAAAATTTAAAAATTCCGATTCTGACTGATTGTGCAACCGGAATCGGAATCGGAACTTGTTTTTGAATCGGAACTCCGGCTGCACTCTGCAATCCGTACATATTGCAGTAACAGTGCCAACGCCAACGCTAAGCCAGTACTATCCAATTCACCAATGTATCTGACCAACAATCCGACCTTCCCAACATTACAAGACATCAAACGAAACCCCAATAACTTCCGATGCCCGTAAACACAACCACCACATTAAACTTTGTGCGTTTATTACCCGTCTCAAAATGGTTCGTGTCAACTAATAAATAAATATGTACCCTCAGGTCATAATAACGCTCTGCCCCAAAAACAATTTCCCACACAAACGTTGCCCGATCGTCGCTTTGTACCACGACCCCTAGTTTATTTTCTCTCAAGGGAGGGGGGGTATGTCACATACAGAAATCCGTTTTTGATATATCAACAGCCATCCGCTCTTTCATCTCAACATAACAACCCAGAAATAAAAACTTGTATATATAATATATATAATACACTTTAGCAGCCACCCCCCTATACCTACTTTCTCTATTCCGAATCTTTTTCCCACCAACTAACCCTCCTTCAATATTTCCATATCACAATCAATCTCCAGCCCCATTCCAAACCTGAATTACTCATGTAAATTGACATATAATTTAATAATAATAATACAAAATGCTTACATATCAACATAACAACCGCAGAAAATGAAAGAAACTCTCACTCACCCCTAACAGCAGTCTATCCAACTTTTATAGACCGACCCTAACTATACTTATAACCGCAAAACCAGTCAACAACCGAACACAAGCAACCGCATTCTACACAGCTTATTTATTACATACTTTGTTTATGCCAACCCCCTCCTTAATCCCCACTTCAAAAACGAGTCAGAAGCCTTTTTCTTTCTTTTTCATATTCGTCCCATATATATGGAAGTACATTATACTTATATATTATAACAAATATATACATATATATATATATATATTTATGTATATGTATTTTTCCTGAATGCTAAGGTATATATAATGTAACACACTATCAATGTTATTTTTTATCTGCACTTAGGGCCAAACAACAAAAATAAAACAAAAACAGCTAAAAAAATTACAATCAAATATACCTATTCAACATAAACAAACATACATATACTCATATACAATATATAAATAAAAAAATAAATAAAATATATAAACATCCATTTTACACATTCATTTCAAATTTAACACAAAAAAAAATAATAGGCAGAACTCAAACGCCGAACAATAGATTCGTTTATTTGCATATAAATACCTTGTATTGTACTTCAGCCTCACATCACATACACCTCTTTTTTTTTTTTTTCACAGACTGTTTAACCCTGCCTTATTCAACATATCAATAAAATACAAAGCGTTTTTAGAGACGCAAACAACACAATAACAGATAAAACAATTTCCGCCCGAAACACGCGACCAACGCTGAATATTTCCCCAAAATTCAAATCACACATAATCAGTCTCCCATTGGCTTCCCATCCGTCAAAGCTACATGTTTTCCGGCAACTACGATATACCACGTTGTAAACCTGAACAAAATTAACAAACCCAACCTATAGAAAACACATTCCAACGAAAAATCATAATTTTCTTTTTTTCAATATATAATATTAGCATAAAAGAAAAAAACAGCTCTATATAGATTTTCATTATCCATAAGCGAAATCCACATTCTATGTCATAAAATTATTATGCAAAAAGCATAAGCAACAAATAAAAAACACCAAAATAAACTTTTAAATAACTGAAAATTTAGCGAAAACAAAAATACCTAATTCCTTACCCGCTATATATACACATAAGAAGCGACTACCAATTATCTATACCAACCATAACCATACACGATCACGAGCCCTCAAAATCAAGCACGCCAATAAGTACAAAAAATACTCGCAGTTTATCCTATTCAAAAAAAAAAAACAGCTACCGCTCAGACCAGAAAAATCGCAGCTACCAATATGCCCAATCAAAAAACAGTACATACAACCACAACCGCAAATATTCGAGCGATAGTATAGCAATACCAACCATATACACAGCACACGCACAAAGCTATCATACACTATATATTTCCAAAATATACGAACATTATACCAACACGACGAGACTCATTCTATCACAAAAGCGCCGCTTTCAAATAAAACAAAGAGCATCAAACTCACACCTAAATTCCAAAGCCAACAAACAAAAAAAACCCCAAAATACATAAACGAAACACCCCACAGCTAGAAACAAACAAAACAAAAAAAATATAACATATATCAAAATAAAAACAGCCCATATATAAAAACAAAAAAAAAACAAAAAACCACCAACAGCACAAAGTTTCTCCAAAACATACACCCCAAGCAGTACGGATCAAAACTAAAAGCTCGTATTAAGATTTGTTACCAGAATCGCGGTTGCCTTGTCGTTCGGTTCGTTCCCGACTGGTTTTGACGGTTCAATAAGTATCGTTAGGCGTCCGGTCCTATCGAAAAGTTCCGGATCCACCGCCACTGCTGTTACGGGGCTGAGCTGAGAGTAATTATATTATTGTATTTGAAGTGATATTTTTATTCGCTGCTTTTGATTTTTGTATTTATTTGTTTTTATGTTTTGTTTTTAAATTTTTGTTATTGTTGTTTGGTGTGTTGGTATTGTTTTTGTCAGTTTACATGAGTCACATTCGAGTTTGGAATGGGGCTGGAGATTGATTTGTGTGATTTGAATTTCGGGAAATATTTGAAGGCAGGGTTAAGTTGAAAGTCACAACGGTCAATAAGACTTCGGCGTTTGAGTTCTGCCTATTATTGCCCTAGTGCTAGCTTGATATATATTATATATACCGTATGTTTCTTTCATTTCTGCGGTTGTTATGTTGATATGTAAGCAGCGGATGGCTGTTGATATATCAAAAACGGATTTCTGTATGTGACATACCCCCCCTCCCTTGAGAGAAAATAAACTAGGGGGTCGTGGTACAAAGCGACGATCGGGCAACGTTTGTGTGGAAATTGTTTTTGGTGCAGAGCGTTATTATGACCTGAGGGTACATATTTATTTATTAGTTGACACGAACCATTTTGAGACGGGTAATAAACGCACAAAGTTTAATGTGGTGGTTGTGTTTACGGGCATCGGAAGTTATTGGGGTTTCGTTTGATGTCTTGTAATGTTGGGAAGGTCGGATTGTTGGTCAGATACATTGGTGAATTGGATAGACTGGCTTAGCGTTGGCGTTGGCACTGTTACTGCAATATGTACGGATTGCAGAGTGCAGCCGGAGTTCCGATTCAAAACGAGTTCCGATTCCGATTCCGGTTGCACAATCAGTCAGAATCGGAATTTTTAAATTTTAATTTTAATTGTATTTGTTGTGATATGTTGCATAAGAATTCTGTATCATTTATCGATTAAATTGCTTTCGATGAGTTAACTTATCAAATAATACGTTGTAGTTAAGCTTTACAGAACCAAAAATCATCGCTAATTTGTTTATGCGACGTTTATGAAAACTGTTGCCAGCCAACAGACACCCTGAATCAATATTATATTTGTTAATACAAATTAGCCGTACGGTCACAAAATTTCTAGTTCCGATTCCGATTCCAATTACAAGTCCGGTATAAATTTGCTGTTCCGATTCCGGTATAATCCAGTTCCGCTTTTCATCCTGACGGATTGGTTTATAAGTTTATTTTTTGTTTGTATGTAGGTGTGATTTTTTTGCGTAACATGATACGAGGAATTTGGAAATATTGGTGGGCGTAACCCTTCGCCCGGTTCCGGCTATACAACCACCGGAAGTTAAGATTAATAAAGACTATGGGTTCATGATGTGGTTGCGGTTGTTGTTGATGTTGTCGTTGGTAGTTTTTGTTGTTGTTGTTGTTGTTGTTGTTTTTTAAATATTTGTTTTTATTTAAATTTGAGTTATTTTAAAGTAAATTTCAGTTAAATTTCGATTTGGAATAGAATTATTAATCACTGATTGAGGTTCGCTCACGGAATCATGCAATTTGTGCGTGAGTAGCACATTTATATATACATATCGCTTATATTAATGCTGTAAGCAGCCTTGGAGACGTTAAAAGCGTAATCTGTTCTGAGAGACATTTCGGATACTTTTGACAAAGTTAAGTTTTGTTTCTAGTCGACTTGGTTTAAGGAGCCTAAACGAAATAGTCAACCGTTCGCCTGACGTACGCTTGTGACTGAGTTGTGCTGAAAGTGTTGAGTTTCAGCGCTACCGGTTCTGATTGTTGTTTTGAAATTTTGTCGATGCCGAGACTAACGATGTCGACCGGACCACAGAATACTGGCCGGTCGGAGTATGGACCGAGGGCTGGACTGCATCGCATACATAATGCCGGCCAGATCGCTTGCAGGTTGGACCGGATCGGTTCGGCTTTAGAGCGGCGCTATACTTGTCGCGCGGCGTCGTCCGTCACCATACGGTATCGTACGTGAGTAATCCACGTACGATGACGGACGGCGATAGACGGTGACGGACCGGACGTCATCAAAAGTATAGCGCCACCATCAAAGGACCGCCGGTCGACACCGGAATTGGGACCAACGATGTCATGAATCGACTAATTACTGAACAATTGCAAATTTACTGCATCGATCCATCGTAATTCTAAACTTGTCGACTGAAAAAAGTATCGGCAAAGAATCGGCAATTTTTTTGCAGTGCGGATGTCTTGATTTGAAGTCAACCCTATATATACGGCTAATTGTTTATCGGTAAAAATGAATCGAATACATTTTGTGTCTGGAACTAATTGCATTAGCAACGCCCATTTGGAACCAGCTGATGATTGTTATTATTGTGTTTATATTTTTTAATGCCGGAGCAGACTAGAGTGCCTCCCCCGTCAAATAGAAATTCCGAAGCGGGGGCCCCTAGCGATGATCAAAATATTTTTCAAATTTTTAATCATGTTAGGTGTGGTAGCCTTTGGTTTGGGCTGACCCCGCGCCCCAAAATAGGAGATATGGGGTATGGCTGCTCCGGCCGTGGTGTATTTTTTAAGCATCACTGAATCGTATTTGTTTTGAAGCATATAACGTTTTGATTTGTATGGCGCATCTGATGAGCGTTTTTGCTGTAAGGGTCTTATTTTGATCAGTGCTGTTGGAAACAAATCGACGTTCTTGTGACGTGATGCAGTTGTTATTGTTGCAGTTGGGTATCATCGCAGCGGTTTGCGCGTTTACAACACAGGTGTCAGGATGGTTTGATATGACTGGAATGGTAAAAGTCGAAGACAAGTGGTTACTGGGACTATGCACGTAGCTTAGCAGGCGTTGCCAGCAAGAACTGCATGCAGGATCGCAGCCGGTGGGTGGATTTCAGGGTGTCAATCAGCCTTCGTTTGGATTTTCGTACTGAGGTTTTAGACATGGTTTCTGTTTGCAGCACAAGAAGTCTGTTTTTGAATTTTTTTATAGAACGTAACTCTACCGTCATCCGGGTCCGGCATTTTTTGGTATCCGGTCACACCCTAGTAGATATTACTATTGTTGTTTTGGTTCTAACCATCGGCTCTGATATTTATAGATTACATGGTCCATGTATAGAACAGGGCCGAAACCGTAGTATAAACATATTCTAAGCAAGCCTAAGCCTAAGCGTATGGATAAGCCTATTCCTAAGCCTAAGCCTAAGCAAAAAATTGTCTAAAGCTTAAACTGACTCTATTTTATATTCCCTCTGGAAAACGACCCGGCCCTGTTTTATACATGGGCCCGATTACATTTTAAAGTTTAGAGGCTTCGTATAATATAAAATAATCGTAATTATTAATTATGTATGGTACACTATTATATTCTGGCGAACCATAAAAATATACCGCTGAACGTGTTGTATGTGCGAATATATACGATATTCATAATACATGAGCGATTATAGTATACTGACATATACATATTTTTAACGCTGGGTATCCGAATATTAATATTGCTGAATTTTTAGTTTGGATTTCGGATCAACTTATTATTAATCTGCGCTGTGGTGAATGGTGGCTTGCGTACGGCATCTGGTCAAAGCCAACGATTTTGGAACCATATTAGGCTTGTTACTGTGAGAATACCATCTGGATTGTTTTGGCGATACGCGCTAAGATCGTTCATTTCGTTCGCTAATTTGGTCCTACGTCATCTTGAAACGTGTGTCTGGATTTCAATTCGGATCTGGGATAGTTGATTTTGGATTGTTTTCGGCGAGTATGTCCTATTCTAGTCTAAACAGCGCTGATGGTACCGTAGTGTTGATCTGTGATTTGTGCAAGATTGATCATCGTTAGGTAAACTGTTATATATTAATCTACATTTTGGATTTGGATTTGCGTCTGGAGACTTTGATTGCCATCTGGAATTCTACAGCAGCGGATTTGCAATTTTCCCGACGGTCTGGAATTTTCCCACGGTCCTTCCGGTTGTATTTTGGAACACACGTACGTCGCGGTTGTTCAATGGTATGGTCAACTGCTCAACATAGCGAAGATTATTGTATGTTTGTGTTGTGGTGTATGTTTCGTCAAACAACGAATAAACTGTTGATCTGCGCTTTGGTCTGGTAGCCTTGTATTGTTTGCAATTATAATTTAGTCGCTCAATATGACAAGCTCAAGCGAGTCGGAAATTTTACAACCTGGTCAAATTATTAAAGATCGATGGAAAGTGGTGAGTTGATTTATGTAAACGTATATATATTTTGCTGCGGATGCGGTGGGGCTCGAACCTGTGATGTACGGATTACTGGTCCGCTGTTTTACAGTACCATTCCGACTGAAATTCGGACACAATTTGCATTCCGGTTCCGATTCCGACGACGTGTGATTCTGATGCTGGAATTCCGGTATTTTCGGTGACGTGTGTTTTTCGATTGAAATTATTATTCATGTTTAAACTTAAGTCCCACCTTGATTTAAGGCAATTAAAAAACGACAGAAAATGATATTGCAAGACCATCTGGATTTCGAGATTTATACTTTGCCACTGAAAGCTTATACTGAAAAAATACTGTGTGTAAACTGTGAAATGAAACCTATTTGGTTTTACGACTAAAAATTAACAAAATCATAACACATTTAAATCTAAAGTTCCGATTCCGGTTTCGATTCCGGTTCCAACGAGCAAATTCAATTTCGATTCCGATCCGACAAAATTACGTTCCGGTTGAACCCTGCCATATAGAGCCCTTCACGACAATTTTGCTGCGGATGCGGTGGAGGCTCGAACCACGACTGTACGGATTACCGGTTCGCTGCTCTAGCCAGTGAGCTACGAAGCCATGGAAAAGCGGCGTTTAATGGTCGATTTACCTTCTTTTCTGGCATAGTTCTGACATGGAATAGATTTTGATTTGTGAAAAAACAATATAAACATGCATACATATGTACTTGTATGTCAATAATTTTAAGCAATCTTGATGTGTCACTGCAACTCGCTTTGAGATTTTTGTCAAAATGCCCTTACGCTGACGAATGAATAACGATAATTCGTAGCTGGACAACTATGGATCGGAAAACGTGTCCACTCGACGTTTCGTTGGCCATCATTATCTTTAGGTTTAGGTGTAGGCTTAGTATTATGCTCAAGTTTAGGAATTTCGCTTTAGACACTGCCGGGCGATAAGTTGTCGGCCGACGAATTGTGATAGATGCGTCGGAAAAGTTATGAGCCGTATCACAATAATCACGGCTTACGTACTAGTTATTGAAAGTAATTTAGACTGTTGAATCAGGTTAGATTGACGATAGAAATGTGTCAGACCAAGTTTTTGAGTTCTATAAGCGAATCAAGAACGAGATTATTAATATTCTGTTCAGTTGTTTTCCGTGTTATCATTTGTGATATATATGTTGTATGTATATTATTGTTTTGTTTCAGTCGTGCAAAGTTGGCGGCGGTGGCTTTGGTGAAATTTACGAAGCTGTTGATATTCACTGTGCACATGAACCTGTTGCAATTAAAGTTGAAAGCAGTAAAGCATCGAAACAAGTACTCAAAATGGAAGTCGCAGTGCTCAGGAGGTTACAAGGTGAGTGACGGGTTAAGGATGCTGATTTTTTTAACTCAATTTCCGCTAAAAGGAATGAAATTTTAGTCGTGAGCGGAAGAATAGAAAATGGATAAGACACGGACGGACGTTAAAACTAGTCAAAGAAGGTGGTAGCTGTTCAACTGCCTGAAAACATTGACAGTTGAATAAAAGTGTAGATTTTTATTTTACAAATAAATACATGTTATGTTCATGTATTGGTTTAAATATACATAGAATAGCTCAACAGCGTAGTGATATATTTGTTATATTAACTATTCCAAATTGTAGGCAAGAAGAACGCGTGTAAATTTTATGGCTGTGGCCGTAATGATAAGTTCAACTATTTGGTGATGTCACTGCAAGGCCGGAATTTGGCTGATCTGCGTCGCGATTCACCACGGCAGTGTTTTTCGCTTTCAACCGGGGTTCGTCTTGCGTTTCAAATCCTTCGCGCAATTGAAGATATTCATTCCATTGGATTCCTGCATCGTGATGTTAAACCGGTAAGTCAACTTTGCTCTGTGGGCGGACAACGGGGTTGGCAAGGTTGTGTTTCACTGGGACCATTTAGGTTGTTATGAGGACAGACAGTCGCGGGCAGATTTAAAGTACGCACTAAAAATCACGACTCAGCGGCCGCGGTATTAAAATCACGTTTGAGTTTTTTGCTCGAGACGTGAAAAATTACTACTTTGCACAAACAGTCGCGGCTGCGCTCGCGGTTTTGATCGCAGTAGCCATGTGCAGTTCAAGTCGCTGTTACAAAGACTAAAATGGCGTCCAAGAATCGACCAATTGGCACGAGAGTCGCGGTTTGGGACAAGATCGCGATTGCGCTTATTTAAACCGTCACCGGTAGTTTTAAAAAACGTTATGGGTCAGGTCAGATCTGATTGGTTTCGAACCACTTTAGATACTTCTATGATGAAACAGTTGCATTTGAACAAAATATATGGAGTGGCTGTCTGCAAATTTGTAAAAATACCGTGTGTTTTAGTCCAACTTTGCGATGGGTCGTACAGCAGCAAACTCAAAGACTGTGTATATGCTTGATTTTGGGCTTGCAAGACAATTTGTCAACGCAAAGGGCGAAATTCGAAGTCCTCGTGCCGCTGCAGGGTTTCGGGGTACGGTACGCTATGCATCGTTGACTGCTCATAAAAATAAGGTACGTAAGTTAGTATTTTTTGCGACGGTAAGAAAATTATTGGTGGTATTTCGGGTAGTTTAGATGCTGGGCAGTATGGCTGTCCGTCGGAGGAAGATATCAGGGACTGCTGAATTGATTACGATAAACTTATTTTGCTTGAAAGCCTATTATCCTGCGGTGTTAACACGCATTGGGGTTTTAAATTGCTCAACTGTTTACTAGCCACAGGATGAATTACATAATTATTATGTAAGCACAAATTAGAACCTGTTATTTATTACGGTTACAAGTGATCTGATTTCGGTATTAAATTGTTTTTGGATGACAGTTAACCTGAATTAAACGTTTATAAATTTTCAAAAAATAAATGATTAGCTTGCTACTAATCAATAATTAGCATATTAGGTATGCCAACTATGAACGCTGAGTTGGAAATCTATTTTTATAAACAGTTGTGCACTTTTGATTTCAAGATATTCGGGTATGAGAAATTTAAATGTTGCTTACTATTTTTGTATAAACACTTAAATATGACGCCTTTCGAAAGCTTTTATACTTGTCAATTAGTAGAATACTCGGTAGTTTGCATATTAACTATGCCAACGATTACATTTGAGCATATTGACAGTATGTGGCTCTAAACTTCACTCAATACGCATAGTTACACTGCGACTGATTTCAAATTATTTGCAAAACGTGCGACAACGTATACAATAATTGGGACATGGGGTTATGTCCTTTGCCAAAATTGCTCCAGATTCAAAAAATTGTACTCTCAGTAGGGCTTACAGTAACACTCCAAACCTCAGAGGCCAAAGAAATTTAGACACGGTTACTCGCTAATCAGTTCAATAAGTCGGTCATGGCTTTGCTCAATACGTGCAGTCCCACCACGACTGGTTATTTTTGTTGTTGCCGCCGGCGGTTTTTCGAGTTTCAAGAACGCGATTTGAAACAGTTTTAAAGGGTTTTTTAAAAATGTTAAAATCTTTTGGTAACGATAATGCGGTTTGTTGCCAAGTTGCCTGAGATTATGCAACTGAACATTAGTTTTGGTTCAGGAAAAAAGTTCTGGTTAATGTTAGTTTGACGGTAGGTGAAATGGCGGGATAATGGGCTGTGCGCGCTGCGAGATATATAGAATTTTTTAATTTTTATTGTTTGTATTGCAGGAAATGGGTCGACACGACGATTTATGGTCATTATATTATATGCTCATTGAGTTCATTCACGGGTCGCTGCCTTGGCGCAAGGTCAAAGACAAAGATGAGGTTATTGAGTGACCCTTCGTTTCTCTTTGCTTACCGTCTTAAGTATCGGTTTAACTTAATTCAGCTTTTAAGAACACTAAATTGGTTAAGTAATTGTTTGTATTTTACTTACGTATGAAGTAATGCTTAAATCGTGGTCATTGTCTAATTTTGATTTTAAATGTTCTCTTTAATTTCACTTAGTCTATTCGAGTTTTTAAGGTCGGCAACATGAAAGAAGAGGTCGCTGGTGAAAAATTATTGGATGGCGGTCCGGAACAATTGCGAGGATTTGTACAACATTTGGAAAAGCTCAGGTATGTAGAAGGGTGTGGGATTGGACAGGATTATGGGTAACCGTTGTACTTGAAAATTATACAGAGACAGGGCGCCAGCATGCGGTCATAAAGGAGGGTAGTTGATAGACACAGTATGTAGGTTTGTGTCTTCAGTGGCCATCTCCGTACGTGCCTCATCAAAAGTTACCTGGTGTACGCACGGGAGTTGTATAATTTCGGTTTTTCGAACATCATTCAAATTCTGTGTATATCTGTGTACGTAACTAAAAGTATACGTTGTCTGCTATCGGTAATACCAGAACTTGTAATGCCAAATGACGGCTTTAGCGATTCTGTTTTGTAATGTTTTCAGTGTATTTCGTAGTGTTTTTGTTGAATGTTTTATATCTATTGATTGTTTTTGTTGTTGCAGATATCACGACAAACCAGACTATGCGTACATGTCAAAGTGTCTTCTCGATGTTATTGCACATCATAACATTGGACTTGACGATCCATACGATTGGGAGCTTGACTACGAAAACATTCCGAGACATCCTAGAAATGCCGCCGGTCATCCTCATCATCATCATCATACGCCGGCGAAGAAGGCCGTCGCTGCTGGGGCTGGAGGACAGCAACCTGTGCCGTTACGGGATCGAGGGTAAAGTCGATAGGGCCAGGGTGGGTAGGTATGGGTCGTAGATGATAGACAGATTCACAAATAGGTTGATAAATAAATGGGATATATGGATAGATAGATTAATAGACAGATGGATAGATAACTGGATAAATGGCAGAGCTATATATCTGATTCCGGTTCTGACAGAAAATCGACGTCTGACTTCATACTTATTAGCGAATGTTACAGTTATGGTATTGCCGTGGGGCTGGTGATAAACTCCATCGCTTTACAATGTTAGTTTACGGGACAGGAACTTTTACAGTTGGTAGCACTAGGACTTTCCAGTTCAAAATTTTTATTGAACGAGACGAAACCCAATCCCTTTACAGAACACTGGTTGCCCAACGCTCTTCCAAAATCTTGGCTATGTTCATGTCTACAGTATACTTATACTACAAGAAACCCGTTGAAATTTTTGTACAAGCTAACGTGACTCCTTTCCAAAATCCTGGCTACCCCATGATGACAGTGTGCTTCTATTATTGAAATATGTATTTTTAGGACTTCGTCAAGTAAACAAGTTATTAATGGCGTCTCACCGATGGAAGTTAACGGTGCCGGGACGTTTGTGTCTGGTGGAGACCAAAACGAAAATGACGAAAAGCGAAAAGCTCAAGCGACTAATGCTGGCGATTCTGCTGGAGGCTCGGGCGGACTAGTGAAGCCGAAATTTAAAAGACCGGATTTCCTCAGGTAAGCAGCTCTGGTCAGTGTTTTATTTTTTAGCTAATTTTTTTGTTTAATGGATTCTTCACAATGGAGTGGAGGTCCCGGCAAATTATCGTACCCCTAGTAAGTTTTTGGCTCCCCCGGTTAACACCCTTCGATAGCATTTCTGCGCCCAATCGGTGCAGCACCATCTTCCGGTTGAATCCCCTAAACCCTCGTAAACTGTTATTGCACATATATGTCGTTGCTTCAATACGATACAGGCTTGTAACCCATGATCCGCCATTGTTATATAGATTTTGTACCGATAACAAACTTTTAGCATTTTCGATTAATGTCTGTTGAAAAAAATCAGTATTTACATACCAAGTCTAGACCCCCATCAAAATTTCGAGCCCCATAGTTCCAAGCAAAGGGGCCCCAGAATTTGTTGCCCCTTTCAAAATTTTGTGGCTGTGCTTCCGATCCATGATGCTACCTGGTTCGCGTTCCTTGTGCAAAATTTTTTCATAATGAAGAAGTCAGTGATGACGGTATATAGGTTTAACTAATTTGGTTAATATTTTTAAGTGGTAAATGCGTACGTATTTGTTTAAATAGAATTTGCTCAAAAAATGTTTTTTCGGTAAGGTTGGCTCTATTTTACTTTACCGTGCTCCGGCATTTGTCGCCGTGCGTCAGGAGTAAAATAAAAATTTAAAAACGACGCGCGGCGATCTGCGCCGCCGAGCATAACGCATCGGTTTGGTCTGAAATATGATTGTTCGGATTAAACAACGCGATTACGAGTTTTAATTTGCGGAAAAAGACTATTGTTTCGGTTTAAATTAAGTTTTAGTTAAGAGGCGGGTCTGGGTGTGGTGTAAATTGCTTTATAAATTGAAATTTTTTATTTTTCTATTTTCAGGCCGAAAGTTGGTTCCGGAGTCAATATTGAAACAATTGACGCTGTTAATGCACGCATAACCGCTGTTGGTGGTGGCACGCCAGGAGCAAAAGTATGTTTATTCGTTAGTCACACTGTTCAGTGGGAGACTGTGGGATTTTACTTAAGAGACAGGCATAGTTAGTCTTACGCATTTGTTTGTGTGTATGTGGATCATTAAATTCATCATGATATAATAATTTTGAAATATTCATTTTCGTGCCTTTGTAACACCATGTTGTGAATTTGACACGTGTCTAATGCTAACTATTCGGTACTTTTAAATACTGGTTAATAAACGTGTGTGATTCCATTATTGGCGTAAGGTTCTTATGGTCATCAGAACTAAAATATCGATTTTGTTGTAAAGTTTTGTACAAAAGTGTGGTAAAATTAAACATTTGTTGATATGTTTTGTATTTCTTTTTGTTGTTCAGGTCAGCGAAGGCCCAGTTGCTCAAGCAAAACGAGACTTATTTCGACATCTTCGTATCGAAACTTCGATCAATAACGCAGAAGATAATGCCGCTCGGCAATACCAACAACAAAAACAACAGCAAGACAATAAACTGCAGCAGAAACAACAACAACAACAGCATGTTGGCGATGGAGATGATAAACGTATCCGGTCGCCAGTGTCCGGTTCCGGTAGTCAACTGCGTGTGCCGCATGTGGGTTGTGGTGCGAATACCGCTGGTCAAGGAGATATTACAACTGCCGCTGATGATCATACTGCCGACTCGCGTACTACTCATCGCTCTGCGGCGAAACATTTTGGACTTGGGTAAGTGCGGGGGTCGGCTTCATTTGGGGCAGGTATGAAGGTGGGGCATGTTCAGTCTGTTTGGAGCGCGTGGGCAAGATATTACGAAAGTAAGATTTAGAAGGTTTAGGGTGGCTTAACTTTTGTTTCCACCGTGTTAGTTTACTCATTATTCTGCAGACAAACATTTTGCACTTGGGCAAATAAGGGTGGTTGGAGCGCTGGCTTGGATGGATATGAATACAATCAGTTCAATTTGTGTGCGGGTTACGAATTTCGGAGATAAATCTAGAGGGCCTAACGTTTGTGGGCACCTTTATTTTGTAAACATTTTTATTGTTGAATTCACAATGCATTTGGAAATGATGGATTGTTTTGGTTTGTAATTTCATTTGATAAAGATAGAGATTAAAGTGAAAAATTGAGTCAGGGTCGACATGGTTATATTACATAATGTTGTTTGGTATAGTTGTTTCTAGGTTATTTTTAGTTGAAAATTATTGTTGTACGCAATAGGTTCAGAACGGTGCGTGCGAACTTAAGTTTCTGGCAACATTACGCTAATTAAACTTTTGAAGTTAAATTTTGTGAAGCGCATACCACTGGTGATACCAAAACGTTATTTCGGTATGGGTGCTGTAAAAAATTTCATATTAATTTATGTTATAGATCTGTTGTTTGAAATATCGCTTGACTTTTCCCGCTAACACTACGTTAAGTGACTATAAATCTATGCGTGATGGACAGCCACCCAAGACGCTCATCTCTGTGATCCAAGCTAGGATTAAAATACAGGTCTCATGAAGGGAAGTGTTAACCCTTGCCAATCAGCTGCATAAGCCGCCTGACACTCAAGCCCGTGGGATCTCTCGTGTCTCCCGTGGTTTCGATTTCGCTCGTTTACTGACCTTGCTCTGTTGTTTTAGACGTCGTCGCAGTCGTGGATTAGGTCGCACTGCGGACATAACGTCAACGCAGTTTGCAATAATGGATGATGACGGGCTTTCCACTCGAAATAAACTGGCAGGTTAGTAATGTTTTATTTATGGCTGTGTGTAGCGTGTGGTAGTTGAGTGGTTTTTTGTACGCGAGTTATGGTCATCATTGCGATGTATCTTAGGACGGCGACGAACGCCGGTAAAATTAATAACAAGTATAGCGATATCTTTATTGTGGGATATGACGTATATGTTGTACGAGACTGCTTTATTACAACTTGTTCCAGGCATGACAATTGTTTCACGATGGCAAGGATCGTTTGACGATAGCCTAATTGACGACGAACCCGAAGATGGAGTTGGACATGACGATCAATTGCTGCCCACAGACGCAGCGGCTGTGACAACTGGTGGCACCTGGAACAAACTGCAATCGTCACAACGATCCGATCGTTGCTCAACTGGCGTCGGAGCCGCCGCTGCCGCCAACGGCAAATCGTCCGGTGTCGGTGACCGTGTTGGCGGCGGCACCGGAGCCAGTACGGTAACGCGATCTGGATCGTCGGCCACAAGTCGAAAATTCAAATCGTTGTTGAAATGTGGCTCAACGCCGCCGTCGGCCGCAGCGAAGGTGACGACGCTCGCCAGCAGCGGCGATAGTGGCGTTGTCATCCCTGCATCCACAACGACCGTCGAAGTGGCGTCACCATCGGCGCCGACTCCAAAAACGCAGACGGTCGTTGCATCGACGATCGCTAATTTAACGTCACCGACTGGCAGCCAGCCTTTGAGTGACGATCCCAAGCGGTTGATTTCGCCTGGGTCGACGGCTGTCGGCGATAGTATCGGAATAGGTGGAGTTGTGCTACCGTCACCGTCGTCGACGACGACGACACCTACGTCGGCAGCACGCCGAATTCCTGGGTCGATTTTGAAGCAACGAACGACCGGCAGGGCCGTTACTGACGAGGTTCGCTGTCGGATGCCGAACAACAACAACAACATCAACAACCGTGTTGTTTATACAGGATCCGATGTGGACAGCAACAGTCGGCCTGAGCTGCAACAACGACACTTGACGCTTGATACTCCTGTTCCATTGAGTGCCCAAAAAGTAACCAATCGGCTAGTGACTACAGCGAGTAAAAACAATGTTGCACCGTTCGCTGCCGGAGTACTTACCTCTTGCTCTCCTGCTGGGGTGAATATTCCCAAGAGCAACACATCGGCGGCTATTGCAGGAAACGTGAAAGGTTCAGCACAGAAACACGGGGATTTATCGCCGACTACTGGTAAGCAAGCGTCTACAGGCTATCGATCCGTGCCTACTACGCCTGTTGTAGGAGGCGCAAACGAAATTGACCAGAAGTTTATAGGAGTGGATAACGATTTACCAAGAGGAGAAAGTTTAACTCCTGGTGTTGGATCTCAGTTAGCAGCTAAGGCGAACGTTAATAATGTTAAAGACAGTACCAAGCTTGACTCGAAAGGTATATTGGATAAGAAACAACAAATACTGTCTGCCGGAGTATCGAATGCATCAAGTAGTGCGTTAAATTCTGGTCAGAGTAATACAAGAGTGGGTGCGGCAAAAAGTAATGCTCTTACGGGTACTGTTGACCCTAAAGGGGCAGATAGGAAATTTACAACAACGACAACAACAACAATAACAACAACAACAACAACAACAACAACGGCAACATCAAAAACAACAAAAGGTGTTAGTACTGTCGGTATAACTTCACCTACGGTTTGTTCGACTCTTGTACCTCCTGTTTCGGGTGCTACTATTGATACGACTACATCAGCAAAACAATCAGGAGAGCCTAATGTTAAATCTGGTACCGAAGGCGCATGGACCATAGCTAAAACCGAGAAAATGAACACTGGTTTGAACTGCAGAAAGTTGTCTGCTCAAATTGGCGACGCAATAACTCCAGCAGTGACGTGTGTGGGGGCTAATGCGACCGCTGATTTGAAGAGCATCGTCCGTCGAGTCGAACTTTAAATTCGAAACAGCAAACCCCGTTAATCCTGAGGGTATACGGGGAACGCATACTGTGCGCCTCTTGAAATCATGCTACAAGCATTATACCGACAGGGGTTGCGTGTGATAATACTAATAGTAAAAATATAAACAACAATAATAGTAATAATAATATTAATATTAATAATAATAATAATAATAATTATAATAATAATAGCAAAAATAATAACAAAAATAACAATAGTAATATTAAAAACAACATTAATAATACTTATAATAATACTTGTAAAGTAGGAACAACAGTTACGAAAACTAATGGTAATTTAGCTGTGAGTATGGTGCCTGATCCTCCACATATATTTGTTAATTATTCTAACGAGTATACACAACCTGCTACAGCTAAAAGCGTCTCTGAAAAGAAGGGATATGGCCTCAGTGCAACTAAAGACCCACCGAGTAAATTGAATTTAAATGCTGCTTGTGCCGCTGCCGGCAAATCTATTCCCGTTGGTTTGAGTTCGCCTTCAGCTGAAACTATGCCCTCTAAACGAACGATACTACTCGCTAATGATTCATCTCCTGGACAACAGCCTACTTCAAAGTCAGCTGGCAGCCCTTGCTCTACCAATGCCCCGGTTTCTCCGTCTGAGGTAAAATCGGTGTTGACAGCTGCTGAGTCTCGCACCAA